>JAABKJ010007545.1:217742352-217801520 GCA_011634705.1 Andricus grossulariae | reverse complement strand
GGGGGGGGGGGGGGGTCTTACGAATCCTTACCCAGTAACGGAGGGGGTGTGGGCTCGAAATTTCATTATTATTTTCTATGATTTGTTATATTCTTTGAGATTCCGTGAAATCCTTAAAATCGCTTGAAATCTTTAAAATACCATAACATCCCTTACAATCTTGAAATCACTTAAAATCTTTTAAAAGCCATCAAAATTTGTCGAAATTCCTTAAAATCTTTTGTGTTATTCGTAAATCCCGCAAAATCATCAAAATCTCTTAAAAGTCGTTAAAATCCCTTGAAATATTTAAAATTCCATAAATAACACTAAAAATCTGTTAAAATCCTTGAAATCCCGAGAAATAGTTCGAGATCCCTTGCAATTGATGAAAATCCCGTTAAGATTCAATGACATTTTTCAAAAATCTGGTTATCTTTCCGAATCTCTTGAAACCACTCAAAATATTTTTAAAGCTATTAAAATTTCTCGAAATCCCTTTAAATCTGATATTATTCGAAAATCCCCTGAAATCTCTTAAATGTTGTTAAAATGTTTAAAATCGCTGGGAATTTGTTCAAATACCATAAAATCCCTTTATAATCTTGAAATCACTAAAATCTTTTAAAAGTCATTAAAATTTCTTGAAATCACTTAAAATATTTTAACAGCCATTAAAATTTCTCCCTTCAAATCTTTCATGTTATTCGTAAATCCCGCAAAATCATCAAAATCCCTTCAAATCTGTCAAAAGTGGGTAAAATTCCTTGGTATCGCTTGAAATATTTAAATATCCATACAAAACCCTTAAAATCTCTAAAAATCCTTGAAATCCCGAGAAATAATTCGAAATCCCTTGAAATTAATGAAATCCCTTTAAAATGCATTCAAATCTTTGAAAAATCTGGCTACCTTTCCGAACCTCTTGAAACCACTCAAAATATTTTAAAAGCGATTAAAATTTCTCGAAATCCCTTTAAATCTTTTATATTATTCAGAAATCTGTTGAAATCCCGTGAAATCATCGAAAGCCCTTTCAATCACTTAGAATTCGTTAAAATCCCTTGAAATATTAAAACTTCCATAAAAATCCCTTAGAATCCTTCAAAATCCACGGCAATCTCTATGAATCGGTTAAAACCATTTTAATTCTCTGAATTATTACGAGATCCCTTAAAATTGATTAAATCCCTTTAAAATTCATTGAAAACTTTCGAGTACATAGGAATCTTTTCGAATTTCTTAAAATCACTTAAAAATCTTTTAAACGTCATTAAAATTTCTCGAAATCCATTGAAATCTTTTGAAGTCCCGTGCAATTATCGAAAGCCCTAAAATCTTTTAAAAGTCGTTAAAAATATTTTAATAATTATTAAAATTTCTCGAATTCCCTTAAACTCCTTTATATTCTTCGGAAACCCTTTGAAATTCCGTTAAATCTTTTGAAATCCCGTCAAATCATCGAAAGCCTTTTGAATCTCTTAAAATCCCTTGAAATATTAAAACTTTCATAAAAATCTTTTATAGTCATTTAAAATCCACGGTAATCTGTATAATTCGGTTAAAACCATTGTAATTCTGTGAATTATTACGAGATCCCTTAAAATTTATTAAATCCCTTTAAAATTCATTGAAAACTTTCAAATACATAGGAATCTGTTCGAATCTCCTAAGATCACTTAAAAATCTTTTAACCGTCATTAAAATTTCTCGAAAACCATTGAAATTTTTTGAAGTCCCGTGCAATTGTCGAAAGTCCTTAAAATCATTTTAAAAATATTTTAATATTAAAATATTCAAACTTTCATAGAAATCTTTTATACTCATTTAAAATCTGCGGCAATACCTTAAAATCTGTTAAAATCTTTGAAATTCTATGAAATATTACGAGATCCCTTGAAATTGATTGAATCCCTTTAATATCTTTAAAATCTCTGGGAATTTTTTCGAATCTCTTTAAATCACTTAAAATCTTTTAAAACCCATTACAATTTCTCGAAAGCCCTAAAAGTCTTTTATATTCTTCGGAAATCTTTTGAAATTCCGTTAAATCTTTAAAAATCTCTATAAGTCACTTGAAGTATTCAAACTTTCATAAAAATCCGTGATAACCTTTTAAAATCTACGCCAATCCCATAAAATATATAAAAATCGGTTAAAATCCCTGCAATTCGGTGAACTATTTCAAAATATTACAAGGTACCTTTAAAGTTCATTGAAATCTTTCAAATGCCTGGGAATCTTTCCGAATCCTAAAATCACTTGAAACATTTTTTAAAGCCTTTAAAATTTCTCGAAATCCCTTTAAATTTTCCATATTATTCGGAAATACTTTGAAATAGGGCTTCCCAATTTTTTTCCGATTGTCTACGTTTTTTTTCAAGTATTTTTTTTTTTTTTGAATAGTTAAATCATCACGGAGGATTTGGAGATATTTTTTTCCTATTTTGTATTGTTTCAACATCACTCACGATTTTTTTTTAGCCAAAAATATCTGAAGGTGTATTTGGAAGTGTGCCATTTAAGGGCCATTTAAAATCCCTTAAAACCTTCATACTTCAATTTTCCATAAAAATTCCTTAAAATCCACTGCAATCACTTAAAATTTCTAAAAAACGGTTAAAATCCTTGAAATACCGAAAAATATTTCGGAATATTACGAGATCCTTTCAAATTTATAAAATCCCTTCAAAATTCATTGAAATCTTTCAAATCTCTGGGTATCATACAAATCTTAAAATATTTTAAAGGCTATTAAAATTTCTCGAAATCCTTTTAAATCTTTTATATATTCAGAAGTCTGTTGAAATCCCGTGAAATCATCGAAAGCACTTAAAATTCGTTAAAATCCTTTGAAATATTGAAACTTCCGTAAAAATCCTTGAAATTCTGTGAAATATTACGAGATCCCTTGAAATTTATTAAATCCCTTTAAAATTCATTGAAATCTTTCAAATCCCTGGGAATTTGTTCGAATCTCTTTAAATCACTTAAAATATTTTAAAATCTTCTAAAAGCCATGCAAATTTCTAGAAACCCCTAAAAGCCTTTTATATTCTTCGGAAATCTTTTGAAATTCCGTTAAATTTTTTAAAATCCCGTAAAATTATCGAAATCCCTTCAAATATCTTGAAGTTCATTAAAATTCCTAGAAGTCGCTTGAAATATTCAAACTTTCATAAAAATCCCTGATAACCTTTTAAAATCCACGGCAATCCCTTAAAATCTCTAAAAATCGGTTAAAATCCCTGCAATTCCGTGAACTATTTCAAAATATTACGAGATCCCTTTCAAATTCATTGAAATCTTTCAAATACCTGGGAATCTTTCCGAATCTTAAAATCACTTAAAATATTTTTTAAAGCCATTGAAATTTCTCAAAATCTCTTTAAATCGTTTATACTATTCGGAAATATTTTAAAATCCGGTAGCGTTTTTTTCGAATAGTTAAATTATCACTGAGGCTTTGGAGATCTTTTTTTCCTATTTTGTATTGTTCCAACATCACTCGTGATTTTTTTTCAGCCAAAAATATCTGAAAGTGTATTCGGAAATGTGCTCTTTAAGAGTTAAATCTCTTGAAATCCTTTAAAATGTTCATACTTCAGTTTTCCGTAAAAATCCCTCCGAATCCTTTAAAATCCACGGCAATCCCTTAAAATTTCTAAAAAAAAACGATTAAAATCCTTGAAATTCCAATAAATCTTTCGAAATATCACGAGATCCCTTCAAATTTATGAAATCCCTTTAAAATTCATCGAAATCTCTTTCGCAATCCCTTAAAGTCTCTTAAAATCACTCAAAATATAATTAAATCTTTTAAAAGTCCGTAAAATCTCACGACATCCCTTAAAATCTTTTATATTAATCGGAAATCCTGTAAAATCCCTTTGAAACGATGAACCTCCACGGAAATTCCATTAAAATCTCTAACTTGGTTAAAATCCTCGCAATTCCGAGAAATATTTTGAAATATTACGATATGTCTTTAAAATTGATGGAAATCTTGCAAATACCTGGCCACCTTTCCAAATCTCTTAAAATCACTTCAAATATTTGGAGAGTCATTTAAATTTCTCGAAATCTCTTAAAATCTTTTATATCATTCAGAAATCCTTGAAATATTTCCAAATATTACGAGATCCCTTGAAATTTATGAAATTCCTTAAAAATTCATTGAACACTTTCAAATCCCTGGTAATCTTTCCGAATCTCTTGAAATAATTAAAAATACATATTTTAAAATCTTTTACAAGCCCTTGAAATTCCTTTAAATCTTCGAAATCCCATTAAATTACCCTGACATCCTTAAAAATTCGTAAAAATACTTCCGCATCTCTTGAATTAAAATCGCGTGACTTCTTTTGAAATATCTCGAGATTTCTTAAAATCCCTTAAAAATTTTTTTAAGTCTGCTGGTATCGTTCTTAATTCCTTACAAATCTTGAAAAACGCTAAAAATCCGTGGAAATCCTTCAGTATCTCTTGTAATCCCATAAAATCTGATCAAAATCCTTTAAGACCTTTAAAATCCTGTAAAATCCCTTGAAAAATTGAAATTCTCTCTGAAATTTACTAGGCAATATCTTCAAACTCTTGAAAGCATTTGAAATTAGTTGAAAGTTTTGTAATAATTTGTAAATCCCTAATTGCCTTTGGAAATCCCGTTAAATTCTGTAAAAATGTTGTAATTTTTTTTGATAGTTTGTAGTCCTTTGAAATGCTTTGAAATTTATTGAAATCCCTTTAAAATTCATCTAAATCTTTCCAAATCACATGAAATTTTTTAAAATCTTTAAAACAAAATTGAAATCCTTTTAAATCTTTTAAATTATTTGGAAATCCTTTGAAATTCCTTTAAATCTTTTTAAATCCCGTGAAGTTATCGAAAGACCTTTTAATTTCTTAAAATTCCTTGAAATCCTTTGAAATCTTATGGATTTTAACTAATTTTAGAAGACTTTAGAGGGATTTAGAGAGATTTTAATTTCCAGAGGTTCAAAATGATTTCTAAAAAACTGTAGAGACCCCAAAGTGTTTTAAGCGATTTTAAGGATTACAGAAGTATTTCAAAATATGTCCAGGAATTCACAAAATTTCATGTTATTTCTAAAAGGGATTTCAGAGGATTTCTAGGAATTGCAAAATATTGTAAAAGATTTCAATGGGAGTCTGGGATTTCAAGTGATTTCAACAGTCCTATAAAATATGAGACATTTCAAATGATTTCAAGAAAATCTATGGGATTTCACGAGCTTTTAAAAGATTTTCAGGCGTTTTAAGATATTTTGAAAGGTTTGAAAGGTTTCAAGAGTGTATTGGAATTAATAGAAAAAATACGTATAATTAATAACGTTAATCAAATAAATATGTTATTGTTTCAAGAACTGATAATAATGTGTTAATGAAAGCCTTTTAATATTATTTTAATATTAATTGAATAATTTTTGTAACAGTGCTGTGTGCAGTCGCACCCGATGAGCCGTTTCCTGATCCATTGCGGTATCAAAAATTTTCACATCCTGGTGGAAAACCTTTAAATATTCGGAGGGGTCCTGGAAGGCCTCGAAAAGAGCGTCCTCCAGGATCTATCAGAGGTGTCGGAGTGCGTAGATCATTTAGAGGTTCCACGAGGGGCAAGGGGTAAGTTGAAATTAATTATTTCTCAAATTCCTTATTTCTTATTCATGAATTTGGAATTATTTTATTTTGAACCAGGGTGGCCGCAGGTTAGGAAAAACCTGGAAATCAAGGAAAAGTCAGGGATTTTGAAGAAAAAAATAGCAAAAGTCAGGGCATTTCTTTAACAAGCACTTTATGTAACTACCAAAAATAATCTGGGGCGCCACAGTGACTTTCAGTCACTTCTTTTTCTCAGATAACTTTTTGGTTACTTGTTTAAGATAAAGTCACTATAGTTACTTTTTTACATGAAAATATCTTAGTCAATTTTCTTACAATAAATCAAAACAGAGAACCCAAGGGTTAACTATTACTGAATTCAGGTCTGTACTTGTTTCTGAATTTTCTAGAATTCTTTTGAAAATTGTTAGAGTATTTTAAAGGATTCCAAGAAATTTGGAATAGATTTAAATAATTTGAAGACGTTTCACAGATTTTTAAAGATTTCATGGTACTTTGAAAAATTCCAAGGAATTTTCAAGAGCTTTAAAAGGTTTCCAGGGATTTCAAAGGATTTATAATATTTTAGGGTATTTTAAAAGATTACAGTTGATGCTTAATAGATTTCAATACTTTAAAGGCATTCCAAAGAATTTTAGTGTATTTTTAAAAATTCCAAGGAATTTTCAAGAGTTTTAAAAAGATTCAAGAGATTTAAAAAGATTTTAAAGGATTTAATATGTCTTATGGCATTTTAAAAGATTTCAAGGAATTTTCAATAGATTTCAATACTTTGAAGACATTCCAAACAAATTTCACGGTAATTTTGAAGATTCCAAGGAATTTGCAAGGGCTGTAAAAATGTTAAAGGGATTTCAAAAGACTTTAAAAGATGCGAAATATCTTAGGGTATTTTTAATAGATTTTAATAATTTGAAGTGATTTCAAAGGATTTTAGGGTATTTTCAAAATTCCAAGAAATTTTAAAGAGCTTTAAAAAGTCTCAAGGGATTTCCATATTTTAAAAGATTTGTAATATTTTAGGGTATTTCCAAGGATTCCAAATAATTTTAAATTGATTTCAGTCATATAATGGGATTTGAAATATTTTAGAGTATTTAAAAATATTCCAAGACATTTTCAAAATCTGCAAATAGTTTTAAGGGATTTCAAAAGATTTCATAGGATTTGAAATAGTTAAGGGTATTATAAAAAATTTCAAGTCATTGTCAAGAGTTTGAAAAAATTTCAAGGGGTTTCCAAGGTTTTAAATTATTTTAAGGGATTTAAACAAATTTTCATGGATTCTGGAATTTCACGAAATATCAGATTTTATGTAATTTGACGGGATTTTATAATATTTTAAGGAATTTCAAAGAAATCATTCACAAGAAGTAAGGGATTTGAAATTCTTTCTTGACTCTTATTAATTTATACTGAATTCTTTTAAATTCTTCAGAATTCTCTTGGTTTTTAATTTACTTTAATTCTTCAAAATTCACTCAATTCTACTCAATTCAATTAATTTTATTTTTGTATTTTTTGTTAGTATTTGTTTAATTGATCTTTTAAAGTGTTTTGAACGCATTTTGAATTATTAGGCTTTTCATCAAATTCGTTTGAATTCTATTAAATTGTTCTAAACTCATTTTAAAATTAATGAATCGCATTATTTTCATATTTTTTAATCGTTCTAAACTCGCTTGAATTTTTTTGAATTTACCATGAATTTGTATGCATTTCTTCTCATTTCCGTTAAATTCCTCTAATTTCTCTCCAATCTTACTAAAAAGCAATGGAATTTTTTGAAGTTGTGCCAATTCATTTGAATTTTTGAATGTAACTGGAATTATTTTGAATTTTTATCAATCGAATACCTTTCAGTCACTTTTTTGGGTTTAGGTAGATCATTTTTTTCAAGTAAATTAAGCTGTGGCAGCCCTGAGACTAATAAATTTAGAAGTCGCAAATGTAAATGTTTTTATTTCAGTTATAAAAGATTCTATATCAAAAATGTTACAAGATTAGAATTTTGGGTTTAAAATAGTAATGGTCAGGGAAAATGAAAAATTAATCAGGGAAAAATCAGAGAAAAGTAAAAGAATCTTGAAAATGAAGTCTTGCAGGCACCCTGTTCTTCCTTAAATAAGTAGAATTGATTAGTATCCCTTAAATTTAGTAAATTAGGAAACTTGATTTACAGATTTTCTGATTTTAGACTCGGCTATGCGCGGGGCATGCCTCGTAGAACCAAAAGCAAGGATGATGATACGCATTCCGAATCGCCGAGTCCTCTGCGTATTGGTGAAGATGGAACAGGAGACGGTGAAAACTCCGGGAATGATAGATCGATGCCAGCTCCTGACGAACCTCCTAACTTTCCAGAGCAATGGTAAACAAAATTAGTTATTAGGGTGGTCCAAAAAAATTATTTTTCTGATTTTTAAAAGTCTCACCTCCTCATTTTGTGTCTTTTGGTGAAAAAAATGTCCTAATTTTTTGAGATTTTTTAAAAAATGTTTAGAGGTAGGGCGCGGCCTTTAAAGTACCCCAAAGTGTTAAAAATTCAGTAAGTCCTTGAATTTTAAAAAGAATCGTAAAAACTTCACAATGATGATGTAAAACTACCATGTGAGCCTGACAAACATTTTTAAAATTGAATTTACCCCTAACTTTGCCAAAAATCACCTCTTAAGACACTAAAAATTATTTTTTAAGTATCTTTTCTGAATTTTATGAAAGTAAAATGAAAATTTAAGTGGCAAATTATATAAAAAATTGTATTATACAAATATGAAAAATATTGCCCTTAAAATAAAATTTTTTCCCCTTTTCGCCCTTAATAATCCATAAAAATTACATTTTCTTTCTTTAAAACTGATTATTAAAAGTATTCAATATAAATTTCTTTATATTGAAAGAACAAGTTTTAAAGAAAGAAAATTAAATTTTTTATGGATTATTAAGGGTGAAAGGGGGAAAAATCTTTATTTTGAGCGCAATGTTTTCCATATTTGTATAATAAATTTTTTTATATAATTTGCCACTTAAATTTTCATTTTACTTTTATGATATTCAGAAAATACACTTAAAAATTACTTTTCAGTGTCTTCAGGGGTGAGTTTTGGTAAAGTTGGGGGTAAATTGAATCTTTCAAAAAATATTGCAGGCTTCATACTGCTCACATGGTAGTTTTACATCATCGTTGTAAAGTTTTTACGATTCTTTTTCAAATTCAAGGACTTACTGAATTTTTAACGCTTTGGGATACTTTAAAGGCCGTGTCGTACATCTAAACATTTTTTTAAAAGCTCAAAAAATTGAGAATTTTTTTTTTTTACAAAAACACACAAAATGAGGGAGTTTTTATGAGGGGAAATTAAAAAATCAGAAAAATAATTGTGTTGTACGACCCTATTAGTTATATACTCGTAAAACATTGTAGGTCTAAAATAAAAAGTGGTATTGAAGTGTTACTACTTGATTCTCATCTATTGTTTAATTATTTAACAGGCCGGGGAAAATCTGTGCTTTTTGCAACTTGGGGGAAAGGAGTCAGCTGGGCCAGGGAAAAATGGACAGGTATGCGTTACCTGAAGGACTGACGCCGGTGAAAAATGCTATTCGAGATGAAGCGCCTGAAGTTCCGATGGATGTTGGAAATCCTGGAGATAAAAGTCCCCGCACAAGTGGACCAGGAGCTGTTACCTGTCGAAGGGTAAAAAGTCTTGCCAAGTGCAGGTAATTAATTTTGTCCAATTATGCTATCACAGGGTTGCTACAGGTCAGGAAATTTAAAACTGATCAGGGAATTTCAGGTAAAACCTTACAAAATGAGGGAATTCTTGATAAACTGAATTAATTTGATTATTTTGTTGAAAATTCAAAAATTTGGTCAAAGATTCATTCTCTTTGGTTGAAAATCCAACTGCTTTGTTGAAAACTCGTCTTTTTAGTTAAATTCCACTGTTTTTAGTATAAGATTGAAGTCTTTCTTTATTGAAATAACACATTTGAAGTTTAATTTTTGTATTAGAAATTTAAATATTCTATTTTTGTTTGAAAATTGAACTATTTTCTTGAAAATTTATATTTTTTAGCTGAAAGTTCATGTATTTTGTTGAAAATTCAAATTTTTGTTCAACATTCATATTTTTGGATTGAAAACTCAAAGGTTTTGCAGGAAATTCGTCTTTTTGGCTTGAAAATTCAACATTTTGGATGAGATTTTGTTTCTTTAGTGACTTGAATTTTTTTTTTCAATTCAACACTTTTGTAGAAAATTCATCTTTTTGCTTTGATATTTATTCTGTTTTGGTTTAACTAATTTATTTAAAATTCGTGTTTTTTGGTTTAATTCAACTGTTTTTGACTGAAAATTAAAATATTTTTTGTTCGAAATATCAACTATTTTTAGAAAAGTTATCTCATTAGTTGAAACTTCAACTTTTTTATTACAATTTAACTATTATGTTGAAAATTCGTGTTTTCTTTGGTTGGAAATTTATTTTTCTAACTGAAAATTTAACCATTCTATTTTTGTTTGAAAATTTATCTTTTTTAGTTAAAAATTTATCCTTTTTCGGTAGAAAATTCAGCTTTCTGGTTGAAAATAAATTCATATTTTTTGTTAAAGATTCATCATTTTAGTTAAAGATTCATTTCTTCAACTGAAAATTTAACTATTCCATTTTTTGTGGAGAGGTTTTTTTTCTCTAGAAATTTAATCTTCTTGTTTAAAAATTCATCTGCTTGGTGGAAAACTCGTTGTTTTTTTTTTTTTTTGAAAACTTATATTTTTAACTTAAAATTTGTTAATTCTATTTTTGGTTTAAAATTTATATTTTTTAGTGGTATGAAACTTTAGGGGAGTGTTTTTGACTCCCAAATGAAAGTTTTCATTGCTATTAGAACTTCGAGCAAACAACTTTATTTTTTTCGATATCCCCTAATGTCCACGATCCTCCGAGATTCGTGTGCAGGAACATGACCAGTATCCTCCGAAGTTCGTGTCCAGGAAGACGTCCAGGATCCCCCGAGGTTTGTGTCGTGGAACATATCCAGGATCCTCCGAGGTTCGTGTGCAGGAACATCCTCAGGATCCTCCGAGGTTCGTGTGCAGCAACATGTCCAGGATCCTCCGAGGTTTGTATTAAGAAACATGCCCAGGATCCTTCGAGGTTTGTGCCCGAAAAACATGTCCACGATCCTCTGAGGTTCGTGTCGAGAAACATGACCAGTATCCTCGGAGGTTCGTGTCTGGGAAGATGTCCAGGATCCTCCGAGGTTTGTGTCAGGAACATGTCCAGGATCCTCCGAGGTTCGTGTTGAGGAACATACCCAGGATCCTCCAAGGTTCGTGTCCAGGAACATGCCCGGGATCCTCCGAGGTTCGTGTGTAGCAACATGTCCAGGATCATCCGAAGTTCGTGTCGAGGAAGATGTCCAGGATCCTTCGAGGTTCGTTTTGAGGAGCATGTCCAGGATCCTCCAAGGTTCGTGTCCAGGAACATGCCCGGGATCCTCCAAGGTTCGTGTGTAGCAACATGTTCAGGATCCTCCGAGGTTCGTGTCCAGAAACATGTCCATGATCCTCCGAGGTTCGTGTCCAGTTCTGACTTTGACCCAAAAACCGACCTTAAGGACCCTCCTCCTTTATCGTTGAATGTTACTACTAGTTATTGTTGTTTGAGCCTCCTACAACTATCATTAAAAACAATATTATACAACTCTTTTTTTCGCAAATGTACACAATAATAATAAGCTTTTCACTAGAGGAGAAGAAATTTGTTATCCATACTGAACAATGCTTCAAATCAACAATTCACTGTTCAACAAAGTATAAACAAATATAGCGGGACAATTGACCATTACAAAAATATGATTTTTTATCTCTGAAAAAATTGCGTGAATGAAAAAATGTTTATTAGAATGAATGGACTCACACTTCAAGAATACAACAAATTCACTTTACAGCTTATGCAATTGTTATAAACAATTCATTTCAACAAATACGCCAGTGTATCGGTTTCTTTTATAAAAAATATTGTTTTTTAGTAATGTCAGTGAAATTTACTATCAGAAACATCCCCTCTTGAGATGTATTTATAAAATTGTTAGGAACAATCATAACTGTTAACTGATCGTCTAATTTTTTCATAAAACTTTAAATTATTTATTATCACTGGTGACCTGAGACCAAAATATTTCGACATAAATTTTTTTCTCTTAGAGAACGTTCAAGATGGACGTTTGTTGAACACATTTGTTATTAATAATAACAATTGTTAATTATATATTGATCTTCGTTTTGCAATATCAAAATAGAAAAAAATTCAGAAAGTTATATTAAAAAACCGTTCAAAATGTGTAATAGAATATTTTTTCTCTGAGAGAATGTTCAAGATGGGCATTTGTTCATCAAATTTCTCATTAGACAAAAATTATTTGTTGTTTGCAATGACTTTTACTAGAAAATAAATCTTAGAATGATAGCCAAAAAATTTAATGAAAATAAGAAAAAATCTGATTAGTTGTAACACAATTAATTATTTCCGACAATTTTTCGTTACTAAATACCATTCTGACAATAAATTACATTCTGATGATCAATTTGTTTATTTACGTAATTTTTTCATGGATGAAAAAATCACATTGTTAAAATGGTCAATTTACCAACAGCCTAAAGCCGACAATTCTCAATCGAGTTTAATTTTTTTTAAATACTCTCTCAATTAGATTCTAAAGAAAATTATTATAGGAAACAATTTCAGATTTTGTTTATTGAACTTCTATGTTAACAAATATAGTGAAAAATAGGCATTTTTACAACTTTATTTTTTATATTTCCGTAAACAATAGCAATATACTTCAAATTAATCCCAATCAGTGTAGTGGCATCTAATACAAAAAATTATTTCACGAAGTATTCAAATTAATGTTTATAAACAAATTGTATAAACAAATTTCAAAATTGGTGGTTCTGCGATTCAAACCATTTTTTTTAGCAAGTCTACTTTGCAATCCACCGTCAGTGCTGCAGAATAAAAAATACTGTTACCAGTCAATATTGTCCTCACAGCGATGATAAAATAAGTAACTTTATTGTTCGATAACATTAATTAACTTTATAAACAAATTAACTATTTGGCCGTTTATTTACAAAAATAGATTCTGCTTCCACTAAAACGACTCTAAATTGGTTTAATAGTGATGTTCCACCAGAAAACTTCGTCCTTCTAGTATTTCTGTTAACGTTATAAATAAATTATATAAACAAATGCACTATTCGGCCCTCGAAATATTTTTTGAAGATTCTGTTGAAATTCTTGTATTTTTTGAAAATTCGTCTTTTTCGGCAGGTACTGTGTTAAAAATTCAGTTATCTTGTTGAAGATTTTTAATTTTAGTTGAAAATGTTTTGGTTGAGAATTTAACGATTTTCTTGATTTTTTTCAATTTCTTTGTTTGAAGTGAAAATTCAACTACCCAATTTTCAGTTGAGAATTTATATTTTTAAGTTGAAAATTCATGTATTTTATTGAAAATTAATCTTCTTGGTTAAAAATTCAACTATTTGGTTAAAATTTAGATTGTTTACGGAGAAAAAAAGAATTTAGATTTACTGTTTTGTTTTTTTAATTTCGGATGTAATTGACCCAATTGTTGAAATTGTTTTGAAGATTTTTGTATTTACATAACTTAAATTTTGTAAAACTAAATTTAAAAAAGAAAATATGAAACTCGAATAAAAATTGTCGGCTCTATGCTATTTAGGAACAAACGCTGACGTCATTTGCTTCCGAAGTTAAAAATAAACCCTAAATTGTAATGAATCTCTAAAAACATCATTAGACTTGGTCAGGTGTAGAGTGAAACGTGCTCACCTAAAAGTAGCTAGAAGCATAATACATATATGTAGGTATAATATCGAAACCTCCATTCCATACCGCTCCACATCGCGTTCAGGAATAAACGTGACGTGGAGCAGTATATCACATAAGTGCGGCGTGGAGCAGTATATCGCCTAAATGCGGCGTGGAGCAGTATATCTCCTAAACGCGGCGCGGAGCGATAGTCCGCCTAAACGCGACGTGGAGCGGTAGACTGCCTAAACGCGACGTGGATCGGTCCACCGCCTAAACGTGACGTGGAGCGGTATGGAATGGAGTCGACGATATGTGATGATTATGATAACTAACGAGACAGAATTAGAGACCCACTCATTCCTAGAATTCTGATGTGATTCTTCAGATGTTTCAGAAGATCCTGTGAGCCCGATTTCAGTCGGTTGCCTCGTCATCACGTTCATCATCATCACCGTCGAATCGAGACAGATCATCGACATTCGCAAAGCTGCGACTATTCAAGACGTCCACCACTTGCAGAAACCAGTGCCGAATCTCAACATTTCGGTCTGCCAATCCTCAGCATCAGCGAACCCAGTCCTCCAGATGAGGCTGACAATTGTGTGGATGATTATTTGTAGGATTTGCTTGCCGAGGACTTCCCCAAGGAGCTCCTCGTCTGACTGAAAACGCTTTTCTTCTCATCAAGTTAATCAACAATTAATCAATTAATTAATCAATCAATCATTAATTAATCAATTAATTCATTAATTATTCAATTAATCAAAGAGGGATCCTCATCGTCCAGACATCGTCCAACTCTAGACAAGACGATCATCAAGTACCTCGGCAAAGCAACGACTAATTTCAGATCGTGTCTCATGTTTATGAACATGTATGTGTGTGATATTAATTATCGAACTTGGTTATTTTCAAGAAAAAAAAGACGTGATCGTTACGTCGAAGAGCCATTCAGGAATCTGGACTCATAATTTGGTTACAAGTTGACATGAAATTATTGAGGCTGATCGTCTATTTTTTATCATAAGTAAGCTATTGTTAAGATTCATTCATCATTAAGATGGTCCAAATTTATGGATAAATCCAGTCTTATTCCAAGCGCATTTTTAGCGATTCAAATGAACTTTATAACAAGTTTGAAAGAAAGGGAATAAAATCGTTTAAATGTCGATATTTTCAATTTGGAATCATCCAAATTTGAAAAACTTTCGATTCCAAATCTTTACATCCTAAATTTAAATCAGTCAGTTATTCATAATGAATTATCACAGCCCGATCTGATAAGTGCACATTGGATGATACTAGTAATTTCTCGTAGATTTTGGTTCGCTGAATTCGAATCCGACCTCAGAATTGCTCCATCATATTAGATTTTTAAGATATCCTAACCTAAAAGTGCAAAAAACACGGGTTTTTGCTATGTTCGGTGTTAAATTACATCGTGAATTAATTTTCTTTCTAAAAACTCGTTACAGCATCTGAAAAAACCACTCTTACCCTTCAAAACCCTTTTTGAATTTTTCAGATATATTTTTTTTCTTGGAGATATCGTTCAATGAAGTTGAGTACTTTGCTGAGCTGGAGTAGGTGGAGGAGCTGGAGTAGTTGGAGAAGCTGGTGTAGGTGGAGGAGTTGGAGGAGGTAGAAAAGCTGAAATAGGTGGAGGAGCTGGAGTAGTTGGAAAAGCTAGAGGAGGTGGAGAAGCTGGAGTAGGTGGAAAAGCTGAAATAGGTGGAGGAGCAGGAGTAGTTGGAGAAGCTAGAGTAGCTGGAGGAGTTGGAGGAGGTGGAAAAGCTGAAATAGGTGGAGAAGCTGAAATAGTTGGAGAAGCTATTGTAGGTGGATGAACTGGAGAAGGTGGAGGAGTAGGAGTGGACGGAGAAGCTGGAGTAGGTGGAAGAGTTGGAGGAGGTGGAAAAGCTGAAATAGGTGGAGGAGCTGGAATAGTTGGAGAAGCTATTGTAGGTGGATGAACTGGAGAAGGTGCAGGAGTAGGAGTGGACGGAGAAGCTGGAGTAGGTGGAGGAGTTGGAGGAGGTGGAAAAGATGAAATAGGTGGAGGAGCTGCAGTAGTTGGAGAAGACGGTGTTGGTGGATGGTCTGTAGAAGGTGGAGGAGTTTGAGTATGAAGAGAAGCTGGAGTAGGTGGAGGAGTTGGAGGAGGTGGAAAAGATGAAATAGGTGGAGAAGCTGGAGTAGTTGCAGAAGCTAGAGTATCTGTATGAGTTGGAGGAGGTGGAAAAGCTGAAATAGATGGAGGAGCTGGAGTAGTTGGAGGAGCTGGAGTAGTTGGAGAAGCTGGTGTATGTGGATGAACTGGAGAAGCTGAAGTAGGTGGAGGAGTTGGAGGAGGTGGAAAAGTTGAAATAGGTCGAGGAACTGGAGTAGTTGGAGAAGCTGGTGTAGGTGGATGATCTGGAGAAGGTAGAGGAGTTGGAGTAGGAGGAGAAGCTGGAGTAGGTGGAGGAGTTGGAGGAGGTGAAAAGCTGAAATAGGTGAAGGAGTTGGAGTAGGCGGGGAAGCTTCATTGAACGATATTTTAAAGGATATCTTAAAAACCTGATGTGATGGAACAATTCTGAGATCGGATTCGAATTCAGCGACCCCAAATCTACGAGAAATGACTAGTCTCAGCAGTGAAAATTAAGGATGGGATCATTGAAAATTACTGATTCCACCAGTCACTCAAATTGACTGACTTGAAAAGTCATTTTCGACTGATTTGCCACTCGTCTAATCCACATTATTTGAATCATTCCAAATTTAATACGAATCAGTCATTTTTTACACCCGAAATCAGTCAAAATGAGAATTATTAAACGAATCAAGGATGCCTTGACTGAAAAATCAGTCATTTTTACTGAAAACCCAGTTGCTTTAACAGATGAATCAGTTAATATTGCTGACTGAATCAATCACTCACTTCCAACTACTGATTTTCAATCAATAGAAGAAAATAGTGAAAGCTACTGATCAGTTCATTCAAAATGAATGACTTAATCAGATAAAATTCAGTTTGAATCATTCGAAGTGACTGATTTAATTAGTGAAAGTTATTCATTAAAGCATTAAAAGTGTCTAATTTAATAAATGAAAGATACAGTTTAGGATATTAAAAATGACCAATTCGGTCAATGGAAGTTACTGATTATATCATTCAAAATGAATGATTTCATCAGAGAAAATTACATATTGGATCATTTTACAAAACTTATTTTATCGATCAGTCAATATTACTTACTGAATCAGTCACTTAAAATTACTGATTTTCAGTCAATAGAAGTAAATAGTAAAAACTACTGATCAGTCCATTCAATAAAAATTATTTAAACAGAGAAAGTTACAGTTTACATGATTCAAAAATACTGGTTTAATTAGTTAGTGAAATGGACTTATTTGAAAAGTCACTTTTGACTGGTTTGTCTGTCATTAGATCCGCATTATTAAAATTAGTCAAAATTGACTACGTATCAGACACTTTCAACACCCTAAATTAAAATGAGTCAAAATTTGACTGATTAAATTAATCAAGCATGCTTTGACTGAAGAATTAGTCATTTATACTTTCAAGTCAGTTGTTTTAACAGATAAATCAGTCAATACTGCTGACTGAATCGACCATTTATTTGAAATGATTGATGTCCAGTCAATAGAAGTGAAGAGGGAAAGCTACTGATCAAACCATTCAAAGTAAATTATTTAATCAGAGAAAGATACAAATTAGATCATTCAAAATGAATGATTGAATTAGTGAAACATACTGATTATACTATTCGAAAGAATCAAAAGTACTGAATCAATCAATGGAAATTACAGATTAGATCATTCAAAGTGATCATTCGAATTAACGGATTTTATAACTGATTGAAATCAACTGATTTAAAAAGTCAATTTTGACTGATTAAACTGTCGTCGAATCCGCATAATATGAATCAGTCAAAATTGACTGCGAATCAGTCATTTATGGCTGATTCAAATTTAGAATCTAGAAACTTGGAATTTCAATTCACCAAGTTCGGAAGTGCATCTTAGTTGAAGATGAAAAAAATTCTTGTGATTTTTATCACATTTTCTTTAATCCGGATAAGATTATTACACCGAACTCTCGGTTTCAGTCCAGTTTCGGAAGTTGCCTGCAACTAGCCTTGGCCACAAGTCGGGGGGATATAAACGTAAACAGTCAGGACCGCCTGAACCGTTTTCAAATAAATGCATAATATTGCGGAATATGCTCGACTGAGTACTGGCGCACTGCGGCCCTTTCGAGTGCAATTCTTTTGAAGAGCTAAAATCTGAGGATAAGACTTCCAGTTGATTGGAATTTTTGGACCATTTTAATTCCCACATGTTTTCTCGTACATAAGTGAGGGCGTAACGATCTTGTACTCCTTATCAGGGATTTTTCTTGCGTCTTCGATTATACATACTGCGTATGTGAAGACAACAGCAGCAATTCTGGGAACAATGGAACGTATCTGCGAGAAATCGAGAATCTGGGGAACAGAAGCGAAAGATGAAACTTTGCTGACAGAACTAAACAAAGAAACCGCGCTTCCATCGAGTCTCCAAATTCTTTCTCAAATTTCAGTTCAAGAAGGTAGATTCTGGATTTAATCCAGAAAATCCTTCTCAAGAGAAAATATTTACCAGAGAGACTTCGACGCGTTAATCGTCAATTATAAAATTAATATTATGCAAATTAATTAGATAAACGTAAAGAATTTAAGGTAAATTCGGATAACTCCATGTTTAGAGAAAGTTTAGTTAGTTTAATTGATACTCTCTGTTTTAGTATATTATTTAGAATTCTTTTGAATTCACATTGAATTATTTTTAATTCTTTGAAGCTTCTTTAACTTCTCTGAATTCTCTGTATTCCTTCAATTCTCTTAAATCCTTGGAAATCTCTGAATTCCTTGAATTCTCTGAATTCCTAAAATTCTCTAAATTACTCGAATTCTCTAAATTCCTTGAATTCTCTGAAATCCTTGATTTATCTGAATTCCTTTAAATCTTGTAATTCTGTAAATTTCTTAAATATTGTGAATGTCACGAATTCCCTGAATTCCTTGAATATTCTGGATTCTCAGAATTCCTGAAATTTTCTGAATTCTATTAATTTCTTGAATTTCCTGAATTCTATCAATTCTCCTAATTCACGCGATTCTCTGAATTCTCTGAATTCACAGAATTCTATGAATTCGTTGAATTTTCTACATTTTCTGATATCTCTGAATTCATTCTTATATGAGTTCTCTGAATTCATTGAATTCCCTGAATTCTATGATTTTCCTGAATTCTCTGATAACTCTGAATTCTCAGAATTCTATGAGGTTTTTTAATTTCCCTCGAATTCTTTGAGTTCCCTGAGATCTTTTAATTCATCTTGCGAATTCCCGAAGTTATCTCAGTTCCTTCAATTCTTGTGAATTCTATGAATTTCCTAAATTTCCTAAATTCTCGAAATTTCCTGATATCTCTAAATTCATTCTGCGAATTTCTGGAATTCTCTCAACTTCAATTCTCTCAATTTATTCAATTCTTCTGAATTCTTTGAATTCTCTGAATTCATTGTATTCTATGATTTTCTTGAATTCACTGAATTCCTTGGAAATCTCTGAATTTCTTAGAAATCTCTGAATTCCTTGAATTCTCTGAATTCCTTGAATTATCTGTATTTGTTGAATTCTCTGAATTCATTGTATTCTACGATTTCCTTAAATTCGCCGAATTACTTGAAAATTTTCTGAATTCCTTCAATTCTCTTAATTTCTTGAAAATCTCTGAATTCCTTGGAAATCTCAGAAGTCCTTGAATTCTCTGAATTCCTTGAATTATAGGAACTACTTGAATTCTCTAGATTCCTTGAATTCTCTAAATTCCTCGAATTCTCTAAATTCCTTGAATTCTCTGAATGCCTTGAATTCTCCGAATTCCCTCAATTCTCTGAATTCCTTAAATTCTCTGAATTTTTTTAATTCTACGATTTTCTTGAATTCACTGAATTCCTTGGAAATCTCTGAATTCCTTCAATTCTCTTAATTTCTTGGAAATCTCTGAATTCCTTGATTTCTCTGAATTCCTTAAATTCTCTGAATTCATTGTATTCTATGATTTCCTTGAATTGACCTAATTCCTTGGAAATCTCTGAATTCCTTGAATTCTCTAAATTCCTTGAATTCTCTGAATTCCTTAAATTCTCTGAATCCCTTGCATTCTCTAAATTCCTTAAATTATCTGTATTTGTTTAATTCTCTGAATTCATTGTATTCTACGATTTCCTTAAATTTGCCGAATTACTTGGAAATCTTTTAATTCCTCGGATTCTCTGAATTCCTGCAATTTTCTTCATTCCTTGGAAATCTTTTAATTCCTTGAATTCTCTGAATTCCTCGAATTCTCTGAATTCCTTGAATTCTCTTAATTCTTTGAATTCTCTGAATTCCTTGAATTCTCTGAATTCCTTGAATTCTCTGAATTCTTTGAATTATCGGAATTCCTTGAATTCCTTGAATTCTCTAAATTACTTGAATTATCTGAAATCCTTGAATTCTCTAAATTACTTGAATTATCTGAATTCCTTGAATTCTCTGAATTCCTTACATTCTCTGAATTCCTTACATTCTCTGAATTCCTCAAATTTTCTGAATTTCTGAATTCTCTCAGTTTTTTTAATTCTTCTGAGTTCTATGAATTCCCTAAATTCCCTGAATTCTAGAAATTCTTTGATATCTGTGAATTCATTTCGCGAATTTCCGGGATTCTGAATTTGTTGAATTCTCTGAATTCCTTGAAGTCTGTAAATTCCATGAATTCTCAGAATTACCGGAATTTTTAGAATTTTCCGAACTCCCTGAATTCCTATAATTCGCGAAATTCTCTGAGATCTATGAATTCAGTGTACGAATTCCGGAAATCCTTTTAAGTTCCACAATTTTCTGAATTACTTCATTACTCTCCACTTCTTCGATTCTATCCATTTCTTCAATTCTTATAAATTTACTGGATTCAGTGAATTCTTTGAATTCTCTGAATTCCCTAAGATCTCTGAATTCGTTCTGCGAATTCCCAGATTTTTCGGAATTTCGTCAATTCTTCTAAATTCTATGGATTCCATGAATACTAACTCCCTGAATTCTGTCAATTCCCTGAATTCTTAGAATTCACTGAAATCTCTTAATCATTCTCCGAATTCCCGAAATTCCCTCAATTTTTTCTGAATTTATCTGAATCAGTTTCATTATTTTGAAATTCTTTGAATTCCGGGAATTCGTCGAATTAGGTGAATTTCAAGAATTCAGATAATTGAGGGAATTCCAGGAATTTCAATAATACAGGGAATTCCATGGACTTGAAAGTAATGTAAGGAATTTAGACTAATTCAAATAATGGAGATTAGAATAATTAGAATAATTACAAAAGAATGCATAGAATTTAAAAAATTCAAAAGAATTCAAAGGAATTCAAGTGAATTCCAAATTATATACTGAACCAGAGAATAATAATTTGTAAACCTCTCCGCTGTTATTTCCTAGAATATTGGATATTTAAATCAGAGTTTATTTTCAATTAAAATATAATTTATATATTAACGTAAAATGATTCTAATTTATTAATTAATTATTAAATAATTATTAATGATACTGAGATGGAAAATAAGTTCCACTTAAGGAAAAATGTCTGAAGTGAATCTAGATATACCTATCTCGTAAATTTAAAAACATCTGTGAGTCTTTTTCGAGATTTATTGAATTGCAAACTCAATTTGTGACCTCAAAATAGACTTGATTGCATTTCGACCTTCTCGGAATTGTTGGTGAATTAGTGTCTTGAAGAGCAGCTGCAACCACTTAGTGTGCAAGCAAGCGAAGCTCAATAATCGATCAGTGCGTTTGAGACAGAAGCTCACTTCCTGAGTGCATGCAGGCAACATTTTTTCAAATAATTTTGAATAATTTCGATTCTTTAATTCCTTATTGTTTAAATTTAGAAGCTTTGACGAAATTAATCAATTTTATTAACATTTTATTACTAATAATCTTTCATGCCAGTGGGGGGAGGGACCCACATATCAAAAGCATGGTGCGGTCTGTGAGACCGCACGGCCACACTAAAAGGTTAAGTCTCTCCCTAGATTCCTGCAATTCTCTGAATCCCATGAATCCTCTGAATTCTTTGCATTAAATTCATGTCCTTGAAAATCTTTTGAATTCCTTGTTTTCTCTGAATTCCGTGAATTCCTCGAGTTCTCTGAATTCATCGAGTTCTCTAAATTCTGTGAATTCCTCGAGTTTTCTGAATTCCTCGAATTCTTTGCATTCCTTGAATTCCCGAAATTCTTATAAATCCTTGATTTGTCTGAATTTCCTGAAATCCTTGAATTCTGCAAATTCCTTACATTCTCTGAATTTCTGAAATTCTCTGGATTCCAAGAATTCTCCAGATTATCTAAATTCCTTCAATTCTTCTGAATTATCTGCATTAGTTTTATAATGTTTGGAGTTCAGGGAATTCTCAGGAATTCTCTGAATTTCGTGCTTTTTTGAATTTCATGAAATCCTTCAATTATCCAAATTCCTTACATTCTCTGAATTTCAGAAATTCTCTGAATTCAAAAAATTCTCGAAATTATATGAATTCCTACAATTCTTCTGAATTATTTGCATTAGTTTGATAATTCTTGGAATTCAGGGAATTCCCTTCATTTTGTGCTTTCTTTGAATTCCATGAAATTCTTGAATTCCTTGAATATTCTGAAATCCTCAGAATTCTCCGAATTCCTTACATTCCTTTGAATTCGTCTAAATTCTCGTAATTCCATGAATTCTCGAAATTCTCCTAAATCCTCTAAATTCTTTCAAATCCTTGATTTCTCTGAATTCCCTGAAATCCTTGAATTCTCGGAATTCTTTTTCTAAAATCCCTGAAATTATGTAAATTCTTTAAAATCCTTGATTTCTCTGAATTGTCTAAGATTCTTGAAATCTCCAAATTCCTCAAATTCTCTGAATTTCAGAAATTCACTGGATTCCGAAAATTCGCTGAGTTCCAAAAATTCTCCAAATTATCTAAATTCCTTCAATTCTTCTGAATTATTTGCATCAGTTTGATAATCCTTGAAGTTCAGGGAATTCTCTGAATTTCGTGCTTTCTTTGAATTCCATGAAATCCTTGAATTTCTTGAATATTCTAAATTCCTGTAATCCTCTGAATTCTCCGAATTCCTTCCATTCTTTTGAATTTCTCTAAATTCTCCGAATTCGATGAATTCTCGAAATTCTCTTAAATTCTGAAAATCTCTGAATTCTTGCAATTCTATGAATTCCTGAAATTCTCTGAATTCCACGAATTCTCTGCATTAGTTTAAAGTCCTTGGAATTTTTCGAAATTTTTTGTTTTCTCTGAATTCGGTGAATTCCTTGAATTATATGAATTCCTCGAAATTCCCTGAAATCCTCTAAAATCCTTGATTTCTCTGAATTCCCTGAAATCCTAGAATTCTCCGAATTGCTTCAATTCTTCTGAATTCCTTTGAATTCTCTCAAGTTTCGGAATTCCTTGTTTTCTTAAAATTCTCTGCAATTTCCGCAATGCTCTAAATCCTCTAAAGTCCTTAGATTCTCTTAATTTTCTGCATTTCTGAAATTCTCTGAATTCCATGAATTCTCGAAATTCTTTGAATTTCCGAAATTCTCTAAAATCCCTGAAATGGCCTAAATTCTGTAAAATCCTTGATTTTTCTGAATGACCTGAAATCCTTAAATTCTCCAAATTCCTCACATTCTCCGAATTCTTCAAAATTCGCTGAATTCCAAGAATTATCTGAATTGCTTGAATTCTTCTGAATTCTTTGCATTAGTTTCAAGTCCCCGGAATTCTCAGGATTCCTCTGAATTCCTTGATTTCTTTGAATTCCGTGAAATACTTGAATTCCCTAATTTCTTTGAGTATTGAGAATTCCTGAAATTCTCTGAATTCTCTTAATACTCTGAATTCCTCCAATTCTTCTGAATTCCTTAGAATTCTTTGCATTAGGTAGAAGTCCTTGGAACTCAGGAATTCTCTGAATTCCTTGTTATCTCTGGATTCCGTGAAATCCTTGAATTCCTTGAATATTCTGAATCCCTAAAATTGCCTGATTTCCATGAATTCTTCTGAATACCTCTGAATTCGCCTGATTTCCATGAATTCTTCTGAATACCTCTGAATTCTTCTGAATAACTCTGAATTCTTCTGAATACCTCTGAATTCTTCTAAATACCTCTGAATTCTTCTGAATGCCTCTGAATTCTTCTAAATACCTCTGAATTCTTCTGAATACATCTGAATTCTTCTTAATACCTCTGAATTCTTCTAAATACCTCTGAATTCTTCTGAAAACACCTGAATTCTTCTGAATAACTCTGAATTCGTCTGAATACCTCTGAATTCTTCTCAATACCTCTGAATTCTTCTGAATACCGCTAAATTCTTTGCAAAGATTATTCAGACATATTTCCTTAATCGTCGTGAAAAGTAAAATTACAGAAATTGATTAAGCAAAACGTCTAGCATATATTAGAGATGTTATTTTCACATTGTTACTTAAAATTAAAAATTTGAAGAGACCCTAAAAAATAAAATAATCTATTTTCTAATATTCTTGTAAAAATAAGAAACGCGATTTCGATCATGGACCCCAGACAAACTCGCAGACGTCTAATCGGCTACAAACATATATATATATATATATATATATATATATTAACCAAAAAAATTGATTTTCTACCAAAAAATATAAATTTGCAACAAAAGGCATACATTTTTAACCAAATAATTTTCAATCTAGAGAAGTGAATTGTTTACAAAACAGTCGAATTTCCAACTCGAAAATATTAATTTTCAAAAATCAAAATTTGATTTTTCGACTAAATAGTTGAATTTTCTACCAAGTTGTTAAATTTTCAAGTCAAAATTAGGAATTTTCTGCAAAAAAGTTGAATTTTCAACCCAAAGATATGAATTTTTAACAAAAAAGTTTATTTTCAAACACACAGTTAAATTTTCAACTATAATTATGAATCTTCAATAGACAAAATGAATTTTTAAGAAAGTATTTCAACTTTGAACGAAAGATTTGATATGTGAACCTAAAAAGGTGAGTTTTAAATACAAAATATAATAATTGATATTTGAATACAAAAATATTTTAATTTGTAATAAAACGCAATATAATTTAACCAAAAAAGACGAATCCTCAACCAAAAGACAAACTTTCAACCAAATAATTGTATTTTTAACCAAAAAAATTGATTTTCTACCAAAAAATATAAATTTGCAACAAAAGGCATACATTTTTAACCAAATAATTTTTTATTAAATTTTGAATTAAGTAGTTCCACTTTTAACCATGGAGTTAAATTGTCAACAAAAAAGTTCATTTTCAAACAAACAGTTGAATTTTCAACCAAAAAAATTAATTTTGAATGAAGTAGTTCCACTTTTAACCATAGAGTTAATTTTCAACAAATTTGTATCCCACATAAGACAGAATAGAAAAATCGGTGCGCAATTTATGGACGTGCTTTCAGGTTTTTTAGGAATGCGAACACTATAATTGAAAAATATAAGTAAAGTGGAATTGATCGTATTATTATATTCGACTTGAAAGACCTTTTAAACCATTGGGGGAGCCCCTACCCTTTTTCCCAAACATTATTTCCAGAAATTATGCAATAATAATCGCCTAGTCCGAAACATTTTGTGGATCCGCCCATGGCGTGAAGTGATATAAAATATGTCAATCTTATTTGCATTCTAAAAAAATAATAAATCGTTATAATATATTAAACATCATCAACTATTTACCCGATCTTTCACAGTTCCCGCGAACTTGATAACCGCAGTAAGAGGAGCGGATGTTGTTCCTCCTTCGGCATTCTCAGGTTCGGTTTTAAGCTTTTTACAAGCGACAACAAGTGCGTCCAAAGGCTCGTCATCATTTCTGCGCTTTACACGTAATATTGCTGCCATTTTTACAAACAATTTAAGATATATTATAGAACCATAACACTTTTAAAGTACCAAACGAAATCACAGTGTTTACATAGGAGTGTCGCAGTGACGTTTCTAATTTGGAGGTTAGAAAATGCAGTGTGAAGTAGGTCAGAATCGAAGAAAAACGTCGAGATTCGAGAAATCGATTCTGCGCAATAGCTAAGACAGGCTGAATCAGCTGTTAACCATTGTTAACATCCTCTCGTCGCGTTAGAGAATGTTTTTATTAATTTTAAGACTGGAATTTTTATCAAAATCGAATAATTCGTGAGGATTCTTCAACTTTCTATCAAGATGAAGCACTAAATCTAAAGAGAGCAATGGCCCAATCTATCTTCGACGCTTTAACAGGTAGGAATGTCAAATAAACCATAAGTGGGGTTAAGTCTTTAAACCCAAATAATTTGTGTATTTGAGATATTTTAATTATATTTGAGAGATTTCGAGTGCATATTTTATCCGAAATCTTTGTATTATGTTGCAGGCGTCTGCCTAGACAGTTCCACAGTTCAGTCTTTGCTAGAATCTCAAACGCTTATTACCCATGTCGACCAATCAGGTACATATTTTTAGGGTTTTATCCTTTTTATTCTTCGGAAAACAGATTCTAATATAAAAAATAAATTTTTATACAAACAGATGATTCGGGAGATATTTCGCTTATTTATAAAGTTCCTTTTCGAATGCAATATTTTGTTGTGAAACTTTTATGTTCATCACTGCTTACCTTATTATGTTTGTCCAAAGCAAATACTAGATTCTTATTTCAAAAACAAAATTTTCAGCTGAATTTATAATAATATCTCGTCATTAAATGTAATTAGATTCAGGGTGGCTGCTGGACCGGGAAACGGGGAATTTTTTGGGAATGGAAAACCCTGGAAATGACTGAATTTATTTTTTGACTGGGAATTTTACAAATTTTTCAAGAAAAATCTATCCATTCACTTGAATTATCACAAATTTAATATCACATGATATAATACAATTTAAAATAAGTTCGATTTCAAGTTTTTTTCCGTGTTAGGTCTTCATTTTTAAGCATAAATTTTCTAATTAAAGTTTTTTAAATCTAGTTCTGAAGACGTAAACAGTTAAAATTGAAAATATTTGATAAAGAACGGTTTAGATTGATCTTGAAATTACTTTTTAAATTGAACTGTTTCAATTGAAAATGGTTCCGCAAACCCCATGAAGTTTAATGCGTATTTCCCATAAGAAAAAATACGTTTTCATACATTTTATTCGGAATCGTCAATAGTAGGTGATTCTAGTTGAAACTCTCTTAACAATTACCCATAGAAAACGAATCATAAATTACTTTTTAAATATCCCCCCCCTCCCCATAAGTCTGTTTTATAGCGTCTCAAAAAAATCCCATAAGTTAAAAATTGGATTTAGCGAGTTTTTGGCGCTAATTATAATTTTTTTGTGGTTTTATTAAATACAAATTGTTTCTTATACATCAACTTTTCAGTTAGAGCATGGCAATAATCAATTAAATTTACGATAAATAATTGTAGAAACCGATTATTATTATTTATAACAATATTCTCTCAGAATAATGGTAGAAAATTAATTTTTTTTTTTAATTTTCCACTTTTTGCCCACTTTTCAATTAGATTGATGTAATAATTCAAGTTAACAAACCTAATTTTTTGAACAATTTATTATTAATTTTATTAATATAATTAATTCAATTTTACCAAAATAATTATTCAAGCAAATTATTATTGTTTATAAATATCTTCTCTTATATTAATGCTAGGTAGTTGCCGTTTGTTCTGAAATTTTCCACTTTTTGCCCACTTTTCAATTAAAGTGAGTCAATAATTAATCAAAGTTAACAAACATTATTATTTTAACAATTTATTATCATTCATTATTATTTTTAATAATATTCTCTTTGAATAATGCTAGAAAGTTTAATTTTTTCTAAAATTTTCCATTAGTTGTCTACTTTTCAATTACATTGAGTTAATAATTAATTCAAGTTAAAAAAGATGATTGTTTAAACAATTCATTATTATTTTTATTAATATTCTCTTTGAATAATGTTAGAAAGTTGCGGTTTTTTTCTGAAATATCCAACTTTTTGTCCACTTTTTACCCAGAGCGAGGTAATAATTAATATAAAGTAAAAAAAATAATTGTTCGAACAAATCATTATTGTTTATAATTATTTTATTCTATAGTAATGCTAAATAGTTGCAGTTTATTTTTGAAATTTTTCACCTAGCCCACTTTTCAATTAAAGTGAGCAAATAATCAATCAAAGTTAACAAACATAATTATTTCAACAATTTATTATTATTTTTATTAATATTCTCTTTGAATAATGCTAGAAAGTTGCGGTTTTTTCTGAAATATCCCATTTTTGTCCACTTTTCACTCAGAGAGAGGTAATAATTAATGTAAATTAACAAAAATAATTGTATGAACAAATAATTATTGTTTATAACTATTTTATTCTAAAGTAATGCTAAATAGTTGCAGTTTTTTTCTGAAATTTTTCACTTTTTGTCCACTTTTCAATTAAAGTGAGCAAATAATTAATCAAAGTTAACAAACATAATTATTTTAACAATTTATTATTATTTTTAATAATATTCTCTTTGAATAATGCTAGAAAGTTTAATTTTTTCTAAAATTTTCCACTTCTTGTCTACTTTTCAATTACATTGAGTTAATAATTAATTCAAGTTAAAAAAGCTGATTGTTTAAACAATTCATTATTATTTTTATTAATATTCTCTTTGAATAATGTTAGAAAGTTGCGGTTTTTTCTGAAATATCCAACTTTTTGTCCACTTTTCACTCAGAGCGAGGTAATAATTAATGTAAATTAAAAAAAATAATGGTTTGAACAAATCATTATTGTTTATAACTATTTTATTCTATAGTAATGCTAAATAGTTGCAGTTTATTTTTGAAATTTTTCACTTTTTGTCCACTTTTCAATTAAAGTGAGGCAATAATTAATTCAAGTTAACATACTTATTGTTTAAACAATTTATTATATTTTTTAATATTATTCTCTTTGAATAATGCTAGAAAGTTGCGTTTTTTTCTGAAATATTCAACTTTTTGCACACTTCATTCAGAGCGAGGAAATAATCAATCCAATTTAACAAAAATAATTGTTAATTAATTTCAATAAAATTATTATTGTTTATAAATATCTTCTCTTAAAGTTATGATAGAAAATTGCGGGCTTTTCTGAAATTTTCAGCGTTTCTTTGACTTTTTGGTTAGAAACAAATAATAAATATTAATAATAATTTAAACAAAAAGACCTTTAGTAACTACTTCAAGGAAAAGTTACATTTAATATGATCCATATAGAAGTTTTGAATAATATTTCAAATATCTGTTTTATTTAAGAAAAATATATTCACAAAAAAGAAAGAGATTGTTTAAAAATGATTCTCTCTAATGTTTATTTATTATTTGTTCCTAACTAAAAAGTAAAAGAAAAGCTGAAATTGTCAGAAAAATCTGCAATTTTCCATCATAACGTTAAG
Organism: Andricus grossulariae; assembly: GCA_011634705.1. Taxonomy (NCBI): domain Eukaryota; kingdom Metazoa; phylum Arthropoda; class Insecta; order Hymenoptera; family Cynipidae; genus Andricus; species Andricus grossulariae. The sequence goes on along the minus strand of JAABKJ010007545.1, from coordinate 217,772,491 downwards.
AGAAGATAGTTAAAAACAATAATAAATCGTTTAAACAATCGTGTTTGATAACTTGCTTTAAATAGTACCTCACTAAGTCATAAGTGAACAAAAAGTTACAAATTTCAGAAAAAAACGCAACAATCTAGAATTAATATAGGACAAAATAGTTATAAACAATATTAATTTGTTTAAACACTTATGTTTGCTTAATTTCATTAATTATTATCCCATTCTATGTGAAAATTTGACCATTTTTAGAACGAACCGCAACTTTTTAAAATTATTCAAAGATAATATTATTAAAAATAATGATAAATAGTTTGAAGAATATTCCTTGAAATCTTCGAAACTTCTGAAATCTCACGAAATAATTTAAAATTCCTTAGATTAAGGAAATTTTGATTCAAAGTAATCAAATCTGAACTGAAAATTTTAAATTCTAAATTTGGAAACATTAAAAGATTTCACTTATAATTTAAAAGTTTTTGAATTGCTGTGATTAAAATTGTAGTGTATTTTTTTTTAATTATTTTTTTTTATATTAAAAACTTTCAAATTCAATGGGTTAAAAATGGAATATTCTAGAATGAAACATTATTCGAATACGATTTGAAATTCAATAAAAGCGGTTAATTATGGAACTATTAATTTCAAGGTATTTTAAAATTGAAAATAGTTTATAAAGTTTAAATCGGACATTTACATGAGTTTATCTACTAAGACTTTCGAATTAAAAAAGTTCAATTTTTAACGTTAAAATCTGTACATTTTTTATTTTTATTTTATTTAAAAAAATTTTATTTGAAGTCTTACAAACGCAATTTTTAAATTCTTCAAATTGAAAATGCATGCTTAAAAAAGAACACCTAAAATGGAAAATTTGTAATGTAAAATATTTTAGAATTACGCACTACTAACTGAATGATTTTATATTGAAAAAAGTTAACAATTAAAATTAACATTGACACTAAAGTTAAAATCAAACTCATTCAAAGTTGCATTACATCATTTGATATAAAATTGGTGATATTTCAAGTGATTTGGATACATTTTTGTTCTAAAAACTTGCAAAAATTCCCGGTCAAAATATAAATTTCCCAGTAATTTCATGGCCCAGTGGCCATTTTGATAATCCTTGAAAATAATTTAAAATCTTATTAAATTCCTCGGTATTTTTTAAAATACACTATATCCTTTAAAATCCTTTGAAAATCGAAAAATTAGTTGCATTAGCGACCAATTTTCTAAAATAGTAATATTAGTATTTTTTTTCTTCAAAATAGTTGCATTTTTCATGAAAAAGTTATTTCCCCTTTTTTGAGCTTCTTTTGCGCTGTTCTCCCTGTAAACATCTCGGCAATATTAATAAAAGGCTTTATTAATTTATTTTTATTAGCAATTGATCAGGAGGAGGAGGATATATTTCAGTGCGGCAAGTGTAAAAGTCAGTTCACGTCGCTGCACTTGTTTATACTACATAAGCAAGAACATCTCAAAGTACAAGAGCAAACAGTAGATATTAGTCAATATTTAGTAACGAACGCTACTCAAGTGGTATCTGCGGAAAATGCGTGTCAGGATGGAACACAATATCATCCCCAACAGACATTTGATCAATCAGATCAGCTCAACGAACCAATTGTTCTCGAAGGAAGCGATATGTTGTTCAGGTAAATTCATTTGTTTTCAAATGTCTTTTAATTAATAATAATAATCGACAATTCACTCGATGTTAACCTTTACCATGGAGCAGAACGTTCCTTCTGTCTTCCATTTTAAATTTTTAAAAAATTGTTTTCAAAGAACTTTTTAATGTGTCCGTGATAATAATGGACCTCACTACTTTTTAACATGTCAAAGTTAAAATAATCAAACTTCAGAACTAACTTGAGATGGAATTTTTGTAAGAGCATGAATCTTTTTTACTACGACATTTTAGTTTTTCCAATTTTTATAAAAATAAAGGACTTATTTGTGACATGGATTCCTGTTTCCTGATGAGGAGAGCATTCGACTCTCGAAACGTTGATTAAAGGATCTTCTTAACATCATCAAGGTCTTTTCATTTGGTCTGAAGTATGTTATCTTATACTTTTTACGTTATTTATAAATAATCGACAAGTTTAGTGTTCTCATCATGAAGTTGTTTCTGTTCGCAGAGATGTTTTTTTTTATTCTTGTTCTTTTTTTAATTTTTTCGTTTTATTATTGAAATGATTTAAAGTTTAGAAATACTTAAGTTAAAAAGGAAATTTTTTTATGTAGTAAAATACTTGGAATAAAGAAGAAGCCTTTAACCTCTATGACTTCTAATATTAGTTTCAGTAAAAATAATTAAATTGTAAAAATCTATTACAATGACAATTTTTTAATTTCAAGCATGGGTGAAGTATTTAATCTTGTTAGTTTATTATATAAGAAAGTCAGAGTGATTTCAAATATTATAAAAGTTTCATGACTCTCCTTTTTTAAATCTTTCAAAAGTGTAAATTAAAAAAAAATTATCTTGATGATCAGCTTTCAGATTCAAACTTTCAACATCATATTATTTAAAACTTGAATCGTTTGAAATTAAACAATCTTGAATTGAAAGCATTTATCGAAATCTTGAAAATAATTATATTTTATATTTGAAAAACAAATTAAAATCAATGATTACTTAAATAATTAATTATTTATCTGAAATATCCTCAATTACTTAAATGAACGTTTAAAATTAAATATTTTAAATTAAAAACTGGAAATAATTGAATAAATTCCAATTCAAAGTCTTCGATATTAAATAATCTGTAAATGAAAAACACTTAAAATTGTACAGTTTTAACATCGTGGATGCTACAAAAGTGGAGAAATTTTCATTTTTGGGCTTACCAATTGAAATAATTTTACTACTTATCATTTAAAACTGAAGATCAATTAATTTTACAACTTAAAAATGGACCATTTTCAACTGTAGAACGTTCTAAATTAAAATTTGTTAAATTTGAATGAGTAAACAATTGTACAATATCACATTTAAAGCCTTTCAAACTAAAAAATTCAGTTTTCAAACTTCAAAATAAAACATTTTCATTCTTTTTAAATTAAGAATGTTATATTTAGAGTAATGAAAACTTGGCAGATTCCCTGATTTCCTGAAAATCTCTGAATTCCTTGAATTCTCTAAAATCCTTGATTTCTCTGAATTCCTTGAAATCCTGGAATATTCTGAAGTCCTGAAGTTCCTTGAATTCGTTAAACGCTATAAAATCCCTGAAATTCTCGGAATTCCATGAAATCCTTCAATTTTCTGAATTACTGAAAATCTCTGAATTCCTTGAATTCTGTGAAATCCTTGATTTCACTGAATTCTGCAATATTATGAATTCCCCAAATGTTCTGAAATCCCTGAAATTATCTGAATTTCTTGAAATCCTTTAATATCCTGCATTCCTTGAATATTCAGAATTCTCAAAATTCCTTGAATATTTTAAGTTCCTTACATTCTCTGAATGCGTGAAAATCTCTGAATCCCTTGAATTCTCTAAAATGATCTATTTCTCTGAATTCTCTGAAATCCTCGAATATTCTGAATTCCTGAAGTTCCTAGAATTCGTGAAACGCTCTAAAATCCCCGAAATTTTCTGAATTTCATGAAATCCTTGAATTCTCTGAATCCCTTGAATATTCTGAATTCTCGAAATTCCTTAAATTCTCTAAATTGCCTTAAATTATCTGAAGAATTTGGGTACGTTTTTTTTAATGTTCTTTTATAAGGCTGTAGCGGGACGCAGCTATAAACTCAAAATTTAATTGCCTCATTTTACTCCATAAATACTAGCAATACTAGCAATAATAATAATAAAATATAATGATAATTTTTTGAAAATATGTAATATAATATCCTCCTTTGTGCCGGTATTAGCAGTTATCTTTTTCGTAACTTACCATCAAAATTTAGTGCAGTGTTTAAAATTAAACTTACGTGTCAGTTTAATCTAAATATCAACATTACTACAATGTCCGTCGAATATAGAATGACAAGATAATGAAATTTTATGTCTCGAAGATGGTACATACTACATATATATACAAGTCAGATTTTGAGTTTCACATGAAAATCCATTTTCTTTTAAAATCTTAATCAGCAGGAAATTAACCCACATTCTTCAGAAACGTTTTAGAAATATTTGATAAATATCTACTTTTTGAATTTATTATTATTTATTAATTTATTATTTTAAACACTGCACTCAATTTTGATGGTAAGTTGGTTTGATGGTAAGAAAAAAATAATTTCCTTACCTACAAAAAGGAGGATATTATATTATATTTATTTTCGAAAAATTATCATTATACGTTATTATTCTTTATTTTTATTATTCTATTATATTATATTATTATATTATATATTACTCTAAGCGACGAAGAAGCGGTACTTGCAGATTTTATGCGACTTGAAAATACACCGGATAACTGCAGCCAATTAAATACTTGATTTTCAATTACAAAAAAAAAACAGCAAGAAAATTTTTCGAAAAAAATCTTTATGCTCCCTCTAGCACAATTGCCTTTAGATTATATGGTTAAAATATTACATTTAACGATGCATTTTTGTAGACGTATTATGGATGTGGCTAAAACCCGAGTCGTTTTAAGAGCCTTAAAATTTTAACTGCTGAACAATGATACAATATCACATTTACAGCTTTTAAAATTAAAAATTCACATCTTTCAAATGTTAAACATTAAAATGGGAAAATAATTGAAAAATTACTGAATATTTTTAAATTGGCATTGCAATTTACTAAGCCCTTTTTCAAATTAATCTGGGGAAAAAATTGCGCTAAAAAAAAAACCATGCAAGAACTAGATATTCAAAATCGAATTATTTAAAATTTAATAGTGTTCAATTTAAACTTGCAATCATATTAATGTTGTTTTATTTTTTTATCTTATTAATTGACAATAGAGTGTTTCCTGCGCGCTGTACTGCGCGTATAATATTCCTAGTTATATTTCAATCAAAAATTCAACGCAACTATTAACTAAACAGACGTACATTATCTTCTAGTATGGACCAGGAGGGCACGAGTTACTTAGCATCCGATACCGCATTCAACGTGCCGATTATTTTGAACTCTGAGAGTTTAGACTCTTTCGGAAATCCTTCGGTTCATTCAGATTCCGACCCGTTGCATATGGAATCGAATAATGTGCAACCAATGGAGAGTAAAGTCTCTCAACATGAGGATTTTACAACTTCAAATGTTTATCGTACTTTTCCGACTGAAATTCCTGTTGCCGATCAAGATGATAATCAAGATAATAATTCAACTGAGAACGAAAGTCAAGCTTCACAAAAATTAAAGGTTAATTTCGTTTCCAGATTGTACTGTATTTTATTCTCGTACAGGAATATGACGTAAATATATATATATTTTTTTTTCAGCACAAATGCGAATTTTGTGACAAGCGATTCTCAAAAAAGTTTTACTGGCAGCAACACGAACGCTCGCACACTGGAGAGAAACCATATCAATGCGTAGTTTGTGGTCGTTCATTCGCACAAAAATCTAATGTTAAGAAACACATGTCTTCACACAAAGTGTGGCCTGGAACAGCCATACATTCCCTTCCACCTGATGTGAGTTTTAATTTAATTTTAGAGATTCTAAACTATTTTAAGGGAGCGTTCATTAATTATGTAAGGCTCTTTCGAGGAGGGGGCGGCCCGCAAAATCTTACGAATCCTTACTTGAAGGGTGGAGGATTCACATCTTTAATCATTAAAATCCCTTTAAAATTTATTGACATTTTTCAAATCCGTGGGAATCTTTTCGAATCTAGTTCAAAACATAACTTACGTAAGTTTCATCTGTCAAATTTGTTTTTAATATCCTAATTAACGCCTGTTTTGGCTGATGCAATTACTTTTTATACTATCGCAGACGGAAATATTATATATAATTTATATATAGTGTGAAGTATTATACATAATATTCATTTGTTTTATATAAAAAATGTATAAAACAAATTAATATTATATATAATACTTCACACTATATATAAACTATATATAATATTCCCACCTGGGATTATACACAATATATCATTATTTATTTTATTTATTTTTTATAAAGTAATATTTTTGATACAATATTTAAAATTATTCGTATTATGTGAAAATTCTTTGAAATCCTTTAAAGTAGTCCGGCTATCAGATCGGTTCGTTGAAAAAGCATCAAAATTAGTGTTTTTTTGTATTTTTTTTTGTATGGAGAAATATATCCTCTTTCACTTAATGCCTTTCTTAGAAGCCCTTTCAGGGTTAAAATTTGATTAATAAATATCACTGTTTAAAGTCGTGTCAAAAAACATGGGTTCTTATGGAGAGGCCTTTTGCGGGCTCAAAAAAATTTACTTTTGGCTTTAAAACACGTTCAATATTGTTTTAAAAATTGTTTTGTAGACAGAAAATACAATGTGAAATTTGAATCGTACATCATCTCTTGAAACCCCTTTAAAACGATTGAGCTCCCTGGAAATCCCTTAAAACCTTTTACAAACTATAAAAATCCTTGAAAATTTCATAATAATCCTTCATAGTCCTTCAAAATTCATGGAAATCCCTGAAGATTCTTTGAGATTCCGTGAAATCTTTGGAAATTCTTTAAATCGCTTGAAATCTTCCAAGTTCTATAAAAATCCTTTATGATCCTTTAAAATCCCTCAAAATCTCTAAATATCAGTTAAAATCCTTGAAACTGCGTAAAGTATTTCAAAATCTTACGAGATTCCTTGAAATGTTTGAAATCTCTTTAAAATTGATTGAAATCTTTCTGAATATCTTGAAATTCCTTACAATATATTAAAATCCAATACAATTTTTTAAAAGCCATTAAAATTCCTCGAAATATTTTTAAATCCTTAAAATATTCGGAAATCCTTTAATTGTTTGAAAATCCTTTGAAATTTCTTTAAATCCCTTCAAATCTTCCCTTACATTTCCTTAAACCTCTTACAAAACTGTAAGAATCCTTGTAATCGCTTGAAAGCTTCAAAATCCCATAAAAATCTCTTATGATTCTTTAAAATCCATGGAAATCCCTTAAAATCTCTAGAAATGATTTAAAATTCCGTGAAATCTTTCGAAATCTCATTAAAATCCCCTGATATGCTTCAAAATTCGTGAAAATACTTCGGTACCACATGAAATCCTTTAAAATCATTTGAAATCCCGTGACTTATTTTGATATCTCTTAAAATCCCTTAAAACCCTTTGAAAACTGTAAATCCTTAAAATCGCTGGAAATGTTCAAAATCTCCTGAAAATCCCTTATGATCCTTTAAAGTCCGTGGAAATCCGTTAAATCTCTAAAAATCGGTTATAATCCTTAAAATTCCGTGAAATATTTCGAAATCTTTAAAATCCATGGGAATCTTCCAGAGTCTCTTGAAATCTCTTACAATATGTTAAAATCCATTAAAACTATTTTTAGACCATTGAAATTGCCCGAAATTCCTTAAAATTCTTTATAATAATTGGAAAACCTTTGAAATTCCGTTAAATCTTTTGAAATCTTACGAAATCCTTTGAAATCCTGTAAAAATTGTCGAAACCCTTTATGTCTCTTAAAATCCTGTGAAATCTTTGCAAATCCTTTGAAATCTCTTTGAATCCCTTCAAGTCTTACAAATCTTATTAAAATCCTCTGATATCCTCCAAAATTCGTGCAAGTACTTCGGTACTACATGGAATCTTTTTAAAACCCGTGATTAACTTTGAAATTTCTTCAAATCCCTTAAAATCCTTTGAAAAGTGTGTAAATCCTTGAAATCTTCAAAATCACGTATAAATCTCTTATGATCCTTTTTAATCTGTGGAAATCCCTTAAAATTGATAAATATCAGTTAAAATCCTTGAAATTCAGTGAAATATTTCGAAATCTTGGCAGGTCCTTTGAAATCTCTGAAATCCCTTGAAAATTCATTGAATTTGAAATTTTTTAAATCTGTGGAAATCTTTCCAAATCTCTTGAAATCCCTGACAATAAATTAAAACCCATTGAAATTCCTTAAAATCCTTTATAATATTCGGAAATCGTTTGTAATTGCGTTAAATCTTTTGAAATCATACAAAATTCTTTGAATGGCCGTGAAATCAGCGAACCTTCATATCTCTTAAAATCTGTTGAAATCCTTTGAAATCTTTCCAAATCCTTTGAAATCTCTTTAAATTCCTTCAAATCTTCGAAACTCTATTAAAATCCCCTGATATCCTTCAAAATTCGTGAAAATTCTTCGCTACTACATGGCATCCTTTGAAATACCATGATTAACTTTCAAATATCTTAACCCTTGTTTGGCACACCTCCCTGGAGTAATGTACTTGGCACATGGGGTCGTCGACGACCCCAGCGTGAAAAAATTATTATAAATAATAAAGTATTAAATATTTTTACTTGAAAATTTTTGTTGTATCTTTTTGAATACTTATTTCAAACGATCATATTGGTTATATAGCTAAATATTATATTCAAATAAACAAACAAAAAATGTTGAAATTGCCTCAAGTTGAAAAATGTCAATTTTCATTTAAAAAATCATAGCTTTTGTTTTCCTCGATAGAATTAGCTAAAAATTTAAATGAGGCTTCTCCTAATGTATTGGTACAAGAAAAAAATTAGTGTGACAAAATTTCTGTTAAAAAAGGTATTGATTCCGGGAAATAAAAGTGGGAATTTCGTGAAAAATGGAACTACGTGTTTTTGCCAAAATAACATAAATTTATTATAAAAAAAGGTGAAAAACATTAAAAGCCTGAAGGGTAGCAACTGCAGCTACCCCGAGAGAAGAGAAGAAAGGGGGGGGGGAAAGAGAGATAGAGAGGTAGATATGATATATATATTAACCCATTGACGACCAAGAACTACAATTTTTTAACTTATGTTCAAGCCTCATTCTCATGACTGAAAATTCAACTACTCCAGTTAAAGATTCATTATTTTAGTTAAAAATTCATATTTTTTGTTTAAAATTCAACTATCCTAGTTGAAGGTTTACAATTTTAGTAAAAAATTCATCAGTTTAGTGAAAAATTAATATTTTTGACCGTAAATGAAAGTATTATAATTATGATTGAAAAATCATCTTTTTATTTAAAAATTCAACTATCTGGTTGAGGATTTGTCTTTTTTTGATGAAAATTCAAGTATTTCGTTGAAAATCGTCTTATTTGAAAAAAATTAATTTTTTGTGTGTGTAAAATGGAACTATTCCAGTTAAAGATTGATCATTGTCGTTAAAAATTCATCTTTTTGTTTAAAATTCAGCTATTCCAGTTGAAGATTCATAATTTCTGTAGAAAATTCATCAGATTAGTGGAAAATTGATTTTTTTTCGACTGAAAATTGATTTTTTTTCGACTGAAAATTGAACTATTATAATATTGGTTGAAAAATGATCTTTTTCAATTAAAAATTCAACTATTTCGTTGAAAATTGGTCTTTTTTGGTTGAAAATTCAACTATTTCGTTGAAAATTTGTCGGTTTGGTAAAAAGTTAATTTTTTCTACTGAAAATTTAACTATTCCATTTTTAGTTGAAAATTTATCTTTTCAAGTTCAAAATTCAACTATTTGGTTGAAAATTTGTCTTGTTTAGTTAAAATTCAACTATTTCGTTGATAATTAATTTATTTTGTTGAAAATTGTCTGTTTTGGTGGAAAATTAACCTTTTGGTTGAAAATTCAACGATTCCAGTTAAATATTAATCATTTTAGTTGAAAATTCATCTTTTTGTTTAACATTCAGCTATTCCAGTTGAAGATTCATAATTTCAGTAGAAAATTGATCAGTTTAGTAAAAAATTAATTTTTCTCGACTGAAAATTTAACTATTGCATTTTTAGTTAAAAATTTATCTTTTTAAGTTCGAAATTTAACTATTTGGTTGAAAACGTGTCTTGTTTAGTGGAAAATTAAACTATTTCGTTGAAAATTAATTTATTTGGTTGAAAATCGTCTTTTTTTGGAAAAAATTAATTTTTTTTTTTACTTAAAATTCAACTACTCCAGTTAAAGATTCATTATTTTAGTTAAAAATTCATATTTTTTGTTTAAAATTCAACTATCCTAGTTCAAGATTTACAATTTTAGTAAAAAATTCATCAGTTTAGTGGAAAATTAATATTTTTAACTGCAAATGGAAGTATTATAATTATGATTGAAAAGTGATCTTTTTTAATTAAAAATTCAACTATCTGGTTGAAAACGCGTCTTGTTTAGTGGAAAATTAAACTATTTCGTTGAAAATTAATCGGCTGGGTGAAAAATTAATTTTTTCCACTGAAAATTCAACTATTCCATTTTTAGTTAAAAAATCTTCTTTTTAAATTCAAAATTCAACTATCTGGTCGAAAATTTGTCTTGTTTAGTTGAAAATTCAACTACTTCGTTGAAAATTATATTATTTTGTTGAAAATCGTCTTTTTTGGAAAAAATGCATTTTTTTGTTGTTTAAAATTGAACTACTCCAGTTAAAGATTTATTTTAGTTAAAAATTCATCTTTTTGTTTAAAATTCAGCTATTCCAGTTGAAGACTCATAATTTTAGTAGAAAATTCATCAGTTTAGTGGAAAATTAATTTTTTCGGCTGAAAATTGAACTATTATAATTTTGGTTGAAAAATTATCTTTTTAATTAAATGTCCAACTATCTGGTTGAAAATTTGTCTTTTTTAGTTGAAAATTGAAGTTCGTACCATTTTTTTCATTTTGTCGAATTTTAAATTTTGTTGAAAAATTAAAATGTTTCAAAAGATATTTAGAAGTGTTAGAAGTTTTGAAAAGATTCTGAAAAAATTAAAAACTTGAGAAGATTTAAACAAAATTAAAATTTTTGTTGTTGAAAATTCATTAGCTTAGTTGAAAATTAATTTTTTATCTGAAAATTTAACTATTCCATTTTTGGTTAAAAAATGATCTGTTTTAGTTCAAAATTCAACTATTTGGTTGAAAATTTGTCTTTTTTGGTGGAGAATTAATCTTCTTGTTTGAAAATTAATGTTCTTGTTACGTTCAAAATTAATCTTTTTTGGAATAAAAATTTAATTAATTGGTTGAATGCTAAACTGATCTGTTAAAAGTTGAATTTTTTGGTTGAAGATTCATCGTTTTAGTTTAAAATTCATCTCTTTGTTTGAAAAATGAGTTATTCTGTTAGAAATTCGTTCTTTCTTGGTCTAAAAATTATTTTTTGTTACTGAAAATTTAACTATTCCAGTTGAAACTTCAACTATTTCGTTGAACATTAATTTTTTAACTTAAAATGTAACTATTACAGTTAAATATTCCATCATTTCAATTAAAAGTTCATCTCTTTAGTTTAATATTAATTTTTTTAACTAAAAATTTTTGTTCAAAAACGTTTCTTTTTAGTTGAAAATTCGTCTTTTTGGTAGAATTTAATCTTCTTCGTTGAAAATCCACCTTTTTGGTTGAAACAGTGGTCTTTTTCGGTGGAAAATTAATTTTTTTAATGAAAATTAAACTATTCTATTTTTGGTTGAAAAATAATCTCTTTGAATTCTAAATTCAGCTATTTGGTTGAAAATTCACGCATTTTATAGAAAAATATTTTCTTTTTCTAGATAATGAATTTTCTTGTTTGAAATATTATCTTTCTGTGTAAAAATTCAAGTATTTCCGTAAAATATTCATCATTTTAGTTGAAAATTTATATTTTTGGTTTAAAATTCATCTATTCCAGTTGAAGATTCATCATTTTGGTTGAAAATGTGCGTTTTTGAAAAAGGGAAATTAGCTTTTTCATCTAAAAATTCAACTATTCCTTTTTTTTTAGTAAAAATTGATCTTTTTTAGTTGAAAATTTAACTATTTGGCTTACATTTTACGTATTTTGTTAAAAAATCACATTTTTTGTTTAAAAATGCATCAGTTTGGTTTAAAACTAATTTTTTCAAATGAAAATTCAACTATTTGGTTGAAAATCTGTCTTTTTTAATTAAAAATTCAAGCATTCCAGTTAAATATTCAATAATTTTGTTTAAAATTGATCTTTTTGTTTTAAAATTCATCTATTCCAGTTGAAGATTCATTATTTTAGTTGAAAATTCATCACTTTGGTTGAAAATCAATTTTTTATGCTGAAAATTTTATTATTCAATTTTTGGTTGAAAAATTATCTTTTTTAATTGAAATTTCGTCTCTTTTGGCAGAAATGAATTGTCTTGGCTAAAAATTTATCTTTTTGGTTTCAAATTCAAATATTCCAGTTCAAAATTCATCACTGTTTGAAAATATAACTATTTGTTTGAAATTTTGTTTTTTTCTTGTTGTTGAAAATTATTATTATTTGAACTGAAAATTGTCATTATTCAATTAGTTAAAAAATCAAATATTTTATTGGAAATTGATCTTTTTTAGTTGAAAATTCAACTAATTGATTGAGAATTCATGTATTTTGTTGAAAAATCGTCTTTTTTTGGTAGAAAATTCAACTATTTGGTTGAAAATTTGTCTTGTTTAGTTGAAAATTCAACTATTTCGTTGAAAATTAATTTATTTTGTTGCAAATCGTCTTTTTTGGGGAAAAATTAATTTTTTGTTGGTTTAAAATTGAACTACTCCAGTTAAAGATTCATCATTTTAGTTGAAAATTCATCTTTTTGTTTAAAATTCAGCTATTCCAGTTGAAGATTCATAATTTTGGTAGAAAATGCATCAGTTGAGTAAAAAATTAATTTTTCTTTTGTCTGAAAATGGAATTATTATAATTTTGGTTGAAAAATGATCTTTTTAATTGAAAATTCAACTATCTGCCTGAAAATTTGTCTTTTTTAGTTGAAAATTGAACTACGTACCATTTTTTTTATTTCGTCGAATTTTAAAATTTGTTGGAAAAATTGAATTGTTTCAAAAGATATTTAGAAGTGTAAGAAGTTTTGAAAAGATTCTAAAATAATTGAAAACTTAAGAAGATTTAAACAAAATAAAATTTTGTTGCTTTTTGTTGAAGATTCATTATTTTAGTTTAAAATTCATCTCTTTGGTTTAATATTAATTTGTTTAACTCAAAATTTTGGTTAAAAAATGTTTCTTTTTAGTTGAAAATTAATTTTTTTACGGAAAATTATACTATTCTATTTTTGGTTGAAAACTGATTTTTTTAGTTCAAAATTCAACTATTTGGTTGAAAATTCACGCATTTTATAGAAAAATATTTTCTTTTTCTAGATAATGAATTTTCTTGTTTGAAATATTATCTTTCTGTGTAAAAATTCAAGTATTTCCGTAAAATATTCATCATTTTAGTTGAAAATTTATATTTTTGGTTTAAAATTCATCTATTCCAGTTGAAGATTCATCATTTTGGTTGAAAATGTGCGTTTTTGAAAAAGGGAAATTAGCTTTTTCATCTAAAAATTCAACTATTCCTTTTTTTTTAGTAAAAATTGATCTTTTTTAGTTGAAAATTTAACTATTTGGCTTACATTTTACGTATTTTGTTAAAAAATCACATTTTTTGTTTAAAAATGCATCAGTTTGGTTTAAAACTAATTTTTTCAAATGAAAATTCAACTATTTGGTTGAAAATCTGTCTTTTTTAATTAAAAATTCAAGCATTCCAGTTAAATATTCAATAATTTTGTTTAAAATTGATCTTTTTGTTTTAAAATTCATCTATTCCAGTTGAAGATTCATTATTTTAGTTGAAAATTCATCACTTTGGTTGAAAATCAATTTTTTATGCTGAAAATTTTATTATTCAATTTTTGGTTGAAAAATTATCTTTTTTAATTGAAATTTCGTCTCTTTTGGCAGAAATGAATCGTCTTGGCTAAAAATTTATCTTTTTGGTTAAACATTCAATTATTCTAGTTAAAGATTTATCATTTTAGTTGAAAATTCATCACTGTTTGAAAATATAACTATTTTGTTGAAATTTTGTTTTTTTCTTGTTGTTGAAAATTATTATTTTTTGAACTGAAAATTGTCATTATTCAATTAGTTAAAAAATCAAATATTTGATTGGAAATTGATCTTTTTTAGTTGAAAATTCAACTAATTGTTTGAGAATTCATGTATTTTGTTGAAAAATCGTCTTTTTTTGGTAGAAAATTCAACTATTTGGTTAAAAATGCAATAATTTTACTTGAAAAGTTAGGAATTTGAAGTGGTTTAAAATGAATGTAATCACATTTATCAAATTTGTTTACTTTAGAGACAAATTTAAGGCATGATTACTTATATTTTTATCATTATTTCATTATTCAGTTAATCAATGGTGCTAATATATTTACGAATATCTTGTAATATAATTTGTCAAATCTTTCTAAATAAAAATAATCATAAAATAGGATAACAGGAAAGGTTATTACTTATTTATAAAAAAAATGTCATTTAAGACCTAAAAATATATTTACAATAAAGATTAATTTCTTTGTTGTACTTCCTCTACAAAGTCATAAGAGCTCTCTTCACTGCCTTTTCTTTGTTTCTTCTTATTTTCTGTTTGTGTTTTCGTTTGTCAGTTGCATCTCTAAACAGTTGAAGTCCTTCGTTTTCTTCGAGCAAACGTTGATTGTAGAGTAAACCATATATATTGAATCCAATCGAATCCTGTTTTTATGAAAAAAAAAATGTTAAACTCTTATCAGCTTCTTCCATTTAATAGATCTGAAGTTAAAACGTAACAATATCATACCCTCAGGGTGGAAATCTGTTTCATAGCAAGTTTATTAACTTCTTCTAATATTGGCAGAAGTTCCTGACTGGCTATGATCGGACCATGGTGAGCTTTAACTAAACTAAGAGCCACTTTCGACACTAATTCTGCCTTATATTGTCTCTTCAGCAATTTTGGAAGCATTTTCAATACCTCACAAGCTACCGAATATGGCAATACAAGCAAAGCTTCATCCAAATCGCTGAAAAACATGATTAAATGTATAAATATTAAATTATTAATATTTAATGGTGGTCTCAATTTTTTTTCTTCCAACTTGTATGCTTATCCCCCTCAAATTTGTTCAAATCCACAAAAAATAAATGCTTTTTCCGGAAAAAAAACTATATTCAGATGTTAATGAAAGAAAAAAATTCCCGGTCATTTCCCGGTTAGCAAACATTTTTCACCGTCAATGAAATTAAAAAAATTGAACTCTAAAGCTAAAAATTTTTCCGTTTGAGGTAATAAAAACTGAGCTGCAAATTAAAGCACCCAAAGTGGAACTCTTGAATTTTTAACTTTTAAAATTGAAGTTTAAAAGGTTTTTTAAATTTTAAATTAAATACAGCTAAATTGCCAAATAAATTTTTTTAACTTTTATAAATTGTAGAGTTCAAAGATGCAGATTCAGTTCCAAAAATATAAATCTACGTTATCATTTTCTATAATCATTGAATTAAAAAATTTTCAAAATTATATCATTCAAAGCAATTTTTGGCTAGAAATATTAAAAATTAAACAGAAACATTTTTTTATAAATAGTTTTAAAATCCTTAAAATGCTTCAAAATCTACATGTTGTTTTACACTTTTTCACATTTTAAATTATTTAAAATTTTTTTTCAGAACTTCTAAACATCCTTTCAAATGATTCGAATTTTTCCTAAAATTTTTTAAAATCCTGCCAAATAAAAAAAAATTTTCCTTAAAATCTTCCACATTCATTTTTGACAATTTTTTAAATCTATCTAAATGTTTTTAAATATTCACTTGAAATTAATTTTTCAAAATAAACAATCATTTTCATTTTTCCTAGGAATCTCAAGGAAATGTTTTTTATTCTTTTAAGCCTTTCACAATTCTTAAAAAGCTTCTAAATTTGTTGTCCGAAATCTAAAAAATCTATATTTTGTTTTAAATTAGACCGTGGGCTATTTGCAGCGAAATTTCGATTACTGATTTTAAATGAATAGACAGATATTTCTAAATAGTAAGTAATTGTTCTTTTTCTTAATTAAAAAATTTCAAATTGAATGGATTAAAAATGAAAAATTTTAGACTGAAACAATATTTGAAATTTAATAAAAGCCTTTAATCATAAATATATTTTTAAGTTCTTTTAAAATTGATTAATTTAATTTGATTTTATTGATTAATTTTTAATGTTAAAATCTGAAAATTCTACAATTGTGAACTGATTCCGAATCGTCTTGTAAAATCAATTATTATTCATTTTTTAATCCTGAAAGTACAGTTCAATTTAAAAAATCATTAATTCACTTATATTCACAGTTGATCAACTAAAAATATTTTTTATCCAGAATCTTCGATTTCAATCGCTTCTATGTCTATAAAAATGCATTTTAAAATTCTTTTAATTAAAATGTACGCTTAAAAATTAGAATCTACAGTGGAAAATTTTTTAAGTGAAAGATTTTCGAATTATACATTCCAAACTGAATAATATCACAACTGAAAAAGAGAATAATTGAACTAATTATTAGAAACGGTTGAAATCAAAGTTGGACATATTTTCTTCTAAACATTTGTAAAATTCCCGGTCAAAAAATAAATTCATTCATTTAAGAAAAATGTATGAAATAATTTTGAAATGAAAACGTTCCAATTCAAAATAGTTTAATATGTAAAATTTTGAAAAAGTACAATATTTCGAGTGAAAAAAAACAGAAGCTTTTAAAATTCAAACTAAAAAATTTAAATTTTGACATTTTCATTAGGAAGGAGTTGAAATTGTCTCATTTATTATTGAACAATTTTATTTTGGAGCCAAGAATCTCAAAATTTCATGATTTCAGATTAAAATTTCAAAAGAGGACAATTTGAAAACGTTAAAAATTGAATATTTTCCGATTATAATTGTCAAAAGCAGAACATTTTAAATTCACACGAATGGAAATTGTATTATTTCTAATTAAAAGCATTCAAAATTAAATAATTTAAAAGTTAAAACTTTTGAATTTTCATAAATTTATATTCGAAACGATTCAAATTTGAGAATTTGAAATTGAAATCTAAATGGCATATTTCAAAGTAAAAGCTTCTGAAATTCTCGAAATCTAAATTTTTACTAAATTAAAAAAATTATGGTTTAACATACAAATTTATTCGATAAGTTTTTCTAAAATTAAAAAATAAAACCTTTATTTTCACCGTTCTAAATGGAAAAATTTATATTATAAACCTTTAAAATGAATCATTCTAAAAAGACGTTCAAAATAAAAAGTAATTTAAAATGGGAAATATTCGAAAATGAAAAAATATATACTCCAGTGACTTGAAACTTGAAGAAATCCGAACTTCATTTAAAACTAAAAAAAATGTAGTCGCGAAGCACTGTGATATTAAAATTTTCTTGTACTCAAACCCTTAAAAATATCTATTTAAGTGAATTTAATCGTCTAAAAATTAACAATTTATAAATTCTCAATTATACTTTCCGAAATTCGAATATTTTAAAAATTCTAAATAGTTTGATTTCAATTTTAAACGTAAAAAACTTTCTGGTTTCTTAAATTCTTCAAAATCGTAGAGTACCAAATTGAGAGAGTTTATAGTTGCACATTTTTCAGTTTAAAGGATTTGTAATTAAACAATTTTGAATTAAAAGAAAAAATTAAAATTTTAGAATCAGGCATTGAATATTGAAGTTTTTTATTTTAAAATGTTATAAAAAGTTCAAAATTTTAAACTCTTTAAAAAAAACAAACAATTTTTCTATTTAATAATTGAATAATTTCTTTAATTTTTAATGGTTACAATTTTTCCCTATCATAAGTTTAAATTTCGCGATTAAAATTGAAATGGTTGAATTTCTAAAAGTATAATTGGAAAATAGAAAATGATTAATCGCTAAACGATTTAAATTTACTTAAAGCAGTTTAAATTTTTTCGATTAAAATCGAAATGGTTGCATTCGAAAAGTGTAACTGATAATTTAAATTTAATTTTAAAGTTTGGATTTGTTTAAGTTTCAAGTTTCTGAAGTATACATTTTTTCATTTTTTTAAAATATATTTTCCATTTAAAATTACTTTTCATTTTGAACGTTTTTTTAGAATAATTCAATTTGAAAGATTTATAATTGAAAAATTTCCATTTTGAACGATGAAGATAAAGGGGAACTAATTTTTTTTTTATATTTGAAAAATTTGTCTAATCAATTTTTAGATTAAATCATCATTTTTTAAATTTAATATAAATTTAGATTTCTAGAATTGAAGGTTTTGAATTTTGAAAGATCCTGTTTTAAATTTTGTTTGATTTAAAATCATCCAATTTTAAACGCTTTTGTTAAAAAATGATAAATGTTCAATTCCTTTTCATTCCATTCGAAATATTGTCCTTTTTTCAAAAGTTTACCTATCTAAAATATTTTGAATTGAAACGTTTTCAATTCAAAATCATTTCCACTTTTCAATTAGAGTGAAGTCATAATTAATTTGAGCTAACAAAAATAATTGTTTAAATAATTTATTATTTTTAATATTATTCTTTCTGAATAATGCTAGAAAGTTGCGGTTTTTTCTGAAATATTCACCTTGTTGTCCACTTTTCACTTAGAGCGCGGTAATAATTAATGAAATTTAACAAATATAATATTTTAAACAAATTATTATTGTTTATAACTATCTTCTATAGTAATGTTAGATAATTGTAGTTTTTTCTAAAATTTTCAACTTTTTGTTTACTTTTCACTTAGAGTGTGGTAATAATTAATTCAATTTAGTGAACATAATTGTTTAAACAAATTATTATTATTAATAACAATATTCTCTTAAAATAATGCTAGAAAGTTACAGTTTTTTCTCAAATTTTCCACTTGTCCACTTTTCAATTAGAGTAAGATAATAATTAATTTGAGCTAACAAAAATGATTGTTTAAACAATTTATGATTATTTTTAATTATATTCTCTTTGAATGAAGCTAGAAAGTTGCGGTTTTTTCTGAAATATTCAACTTTTTGTCCACTTTTTACTTCGAGCGAAATAGAAATGATTGAAATTCAATAAACATAATTCTTTAAACAATTTATTATTAATTATAACGATTTTCTCCTATAGTAATTCTACATATTTCTTTAAAAATTTATTATTGTTTTAAATAATATTTTCTTTGAATGATGCTAGTTTTCCCAGGAACCTTAAGAAATTTTTTCATTATCTTCAAACATTTCAAAATACTTGAAAAGCTTCAAATATTTATTTTGAAATCTTTGAAAATCTACATTTCGTTTATAATTTTTTTAAATCTTTTTAAATTTAAATTATTTAAAAAATTTTTCAAAACTTCTAAGCTATTTTCTTTTTTAATTCGGTAAAATAAAAAAAAAATTCCTGAATCGCAGATTTTTGAAGATTTCGAAAAAAAAAATTTTAACTCTGAAAATTTTTAAAGATTTCAAGAGAATACAAAATCATTTGAAGTGTATAGAAAACTTTTTAAACATTTGAAAAGCTTCAAATATTTATTTCCAAATCTTAGAAAATCCGCATTTTGTTTGAAATTTTTTGGAAATGTTTAAAATTTTTTATAATTTTTGAAAATTTGTTTGAAACTTCCAATCTCTTTTTTTTTAATCGTGTAAAATTTTTCAAATAATTTCCTAAAATGCATATTTTTGAAGATTGGGAAAAGAAATTTAAAAACATTCAAATTTTTCAAATATTCCAAGAGAACACATTTTTTCAAGATTTCTGAAAAAATGTTTTAAAAATTTAAAAATGTGTCACAAAATAATCTGGAATATTTGAAGACAAATTTTTTTATTTCGCAGGATTTAAAAAAATTGTAGTCCAATTTTGAATCATTTCAAGTGATATTTTAACGATTTTGACAAACTTCATAAATAATTTTAAATTTAGGAACATTTCAAAAAAATTGTAAACCTAATGCAGATTTCTTAACAATTGTTAAACAATTTATTTTTATTTATAATAATATTCTCTTAAAATAATGCAATAAAGTTGTTTTTTTCACTTAGAGCGAGGAAAAAATTATTAAAATTTTATACCCATAATTGTTTAAACAAATTTATATTATTTATAGAACTAAAAAGTCAAAGAAAAGCTGAATATTTCAGAAAAACTTGCAACTTTCTAGCATTACTCTAAGAGGAGGTAATTATAAATCATGGTAAATTGTTTAAACAATTATTTTTGTTAAGCTTTGTTAGTTATTATCTAATTATGTGAAAAATTGAAAAAATTAAAAAATTTCAGAAAAAATCGTAACTCTCTAGCATTGTTATAGGAGATGATAATAAATAAACAATAATAATTTGTTTTAACAATTATTTTTGTCGAAATAATATATAAAATATAAAATGTAGATTTTTTGAAGATTTCGAAAAGCAATTAAGAAGCTTTTTAAGAATTTGGAAAGGTTTCACGATAACATTTTTTTAAAGATTTTGGGTAGAAATTTAAAATGATTCTATTTGATATAAATTTTATTAAACAATAGTGATTTAATAATTATTATTTTTAAAGTTTTTTTGAGAGATTAAAAACATTTTCAAACTGAGAAAAAAAATCCTAGAAAGGCTTAAAATATTTATTGCAAAATCTTCAAAAATCCATATTTTGTTTTCAATTTTTTCAAATTTTTTCAAGTTATTTTTTAAAAAATTTCAAAACTTCTAACTTAATTATTTGAAACACGTAAAATTTAAAAAAATTGCCTAAAATGTAGATTTTTAAAGATTTCGAAAAACAATTTAGAAGCTTTTTAAGAATTTTGAAAGGTTTCAAAAAAATATTTTTTTTTAAGATTTTCTGAAAAATTTAGAATGATTTTTGATTAAATTAAATAATTTTAAATTTTGAAGATTTCAAAATGGGTCAAAAAATAATCTGGAAGATTTCAGGAATTAGAAAAATTGGAATATGTGATATTTAGATGTTTTATAATTTTTGAAAAGATTCCTTAATAATTTTTAACTTCAAAAGATCTCAAACAATTGTAAACAAAATGTAGATTTTTGAAAATGAAATTTCGAAAAAAGATTCAAAGTTTTTAAATGATTTTTTACGTTTCCTAAGAGAATAAAAAAATATTCTTAAAATTGCTGGGAACATTTTAAATACCTTTTTAATTTAATAAATTTATTTTTAGGAAAACATTTGAAAAAAATCAAAAGATTCCTAAAAATTTCGAAAAAAAATCTGGCGGATTTTAAGGAAATTTTTTGTAGCTTGAAATATTTTACAACATTTTAGAACAAATTCGAGTCCATTTTGAAAATATTTTGGAATTTTAGAAGTTTTGTAGAGACTACAAATCTTTTTCAATTTTCTCTTGAAATTAATTTTTCAAAAAAAAAAAAAAATCATTTTGAAGATTTCGAAAAAAAAAACCATTTAGAAGCCTTTCAAAAGTTGGGAAAGATTTCAAGAGAATAAATTTTTTAAAAGATTTCTGGAAAATTTTTCAAGACTTGAAAATGGATCAAAAAATAATCTGGAAGATTTTAAAACAAATTTTTTTATTTTGCAGGATGGAGCAAAATTTTAGTAAAAATTTGAATGATTTCGTGTGATATTTAGATAGTCTAGGAAAATAAAAAATAAAAGATTTTTGAAAAATTCGAAAAAAATCTGGAAGATTTTAAAGAACTTTTTTTAATCTCAAAGTCTTTTAAAAAATGTCAAGACAAATTCGAGACAGTTTACAAAATACTACGGAATTTTAGATGTTTCGATAAATTAAATATATACTTAAACTTCGAAAGAAGTAAATTTTGGAAAATCCTTCAGAAGCAACAAACTTTTCTTAACAATTTTCTAGATTCTTTTTCGACATGTTTAAAAAAAAATGTTATTTTAAGCAAATTCTCGAAATTCATTTTTCCAAAAATAAAAATCATTTGTATTTTTCCATGAATCTTGAAAATATTTTATTACAATTTTCAAACCTTTTAAAATGCCTAAAAAGCTTGAAATGTTGATTTTGTTCAAAACTTATTAAAATATTTTCAAATCTTTTATTATTTTTTAAAATTTCTTGACTATTTTTTTTAAATGAAATTTTAAAAATCGCCCTAAAATGCGGTATTTTTATAGATTTCGAAAAAAAATTTGAAACTTTCTGAGACTTTTGAAAGATTGCAAAAGAATACATTTTTTTAAGATTTCTGGAAAAAAATTTAGGATTTCAAAATGTAGACTTTTTAGGAAAATTTCCTAAAAAATGTCCTGGAAAATTGTAAAATAACTTTTTGGTTTAAAAATATCATTTCAAATAGAAAACTAAAAAATAAATTAAAAACATTTTAAAAGCTTTATAAGACTGTCAAACAAAAAATCTGGGGGATTTTAGGACAATTTTTTTAGGTTTGAAATATTTTACAATATTTAAAAAAAATTTGGAATCAGATTAAAATATGTTAGGGAATCTTATAAATAAGTTTTGAAGAGATTGAAAAAAAATTTTAACTTGAAAAGAAAAAAAAATTTTCAAAAATCCTTTAAAACAAAATAAACTTTTCTTTAAAATTTTCTAGATTCTTTTCCAGAATAATAAAAATTTTCCAAAATCTTTATCGAATTCTGAATGTCAATCAAAAACTAGTAAGAAAAATAATAAATAGTTATTCAAAATTTTAATTTTATATTAAAAATTATTTTCCCACAGAATTCATCGATTTTTATTATTTTTTTTTTAAATAAATAAGATTTAAAATTGGAAAGCGTGGAGTGCGAACAAACTCGAGAGGGAAATAATCGAGTTTCGGGTGTATAGGTAGTTTTAATATTCTTGTATAAAATATCATTCTTAAGAATGTTTTCAACTGTACTGTTATAATCTTCTCTGTTAGCAGCATCGGTTAAGTTACCTTTATCAGCCTTCAAAAAAATGTAAATTAAAAATTTAAATTCTTGAACAGCGTCGGTTTAAGAAAAGGATAGATTTGTTACTTATAAAATCATTTTACATTAACAACATTGGACATCATCGGAAAATCAAAACTTAACAACACATTCATGTTCAACACTTTTTTTAGGTAAATGAATATACCTTGATTAGAGTGGACGATGCTATACAAAAGAAAAACTTAATTTTCCACAAGCAGAATGCCACAAAACTCTGTCGATAATTATAGGGCATTAGGGCCCAATTTTATTTAAAAACCCAATTTCACACGGTTTATATTTTTCTTTGAAAAAGAAAGTGTCTTAGCCCCATTCTCCCCTATGGGCCTGTGAATAGTTCTCGAAGGAAAACCTTATTTCAGTTGCGTTATTCAATTTTGATCCCGTGTAGTCTTTCGAAATCCCATGTAATCTATATAATCCCTATAATCTTGTGTAATCTTATGTAATCCTATGTAATCTTGTGTAATTCTATAAATCAAAGTGGTTAACCCCTAGGTCAATAATTATAATCCCTCATCTACACTGAGAAAAATGGATTATACCCGGTAATATAAAAAATATGTTACCTGATATAATCTTGGACTATTAACTATGGGACAGCGATCCAGATTATTAGAACTACAATCCATAGATATTAAGAAATAGATATTACAGGGATATATCTTGTGTAATTCTCAGTGTACACTGAGAAAAATATATTATCCGAACTGGATAATAGAATTAAAGAATAATACACCGTATAGAAAAGTATATTAGCGCGTATAATCTATGATATTTTTCTAATATATGAATATGTTACCAAATGTAATCTGTAGATGTTAAATTCTTATAATCTTGAGGCATTAAATTGTGATACCTCAGATTCATCATATACATATTCGTCATATGCATCCGTTTTGCATTGAAAAAAGTGATAATTATATTATAATATGATTATTAGTGCTAAATCACACGTGATTTGGATTGAGCAAATGGGTATAAGTTTATATTTCTTTTCATTACACATCACTGTCATTTGTACAAGTACGGAAACTTAGCCTCCTTTACTTTCGTTTTTGCAGTCCTATGATAGGCACTTTCCTGCTTATTTTGTGTTTAAAAAATTGAAATTTGTTTTCAGTTCTACTTCCGAGCTCGTCTATCAAAATTTTGGATTATAGATTTTATTATCTCATATTATAAAGTTTTATAATCCAAGATATATTCTCCTGTAATATATATTTCTTAATATCTATAGACTGTAATTCTAATAGTCTGGATCGCTGTCCCATAGTTAATAGTGCAAGATTATATCCGGTAACATATTTTTTATTACCGGGCATAATCCATTTTTCTCAGTGCAGGATTTTTCCCGATCTCCTGATGACGCCTAATCTGAATATGATTTGAGGAATCACACACTATAAGATTTGAAGACGATACTTTGAAGAATAAAGACATAGAGGAGCATAACGAAAACTGAAAATGAAAAGAAGAGACTGTAGAGCAATGGGTGTCTGCAGTATGAAGAATGCACATACCAGGTGTTACGTGAGGATATGGTTTGCGGGTATTGAAATGGCCCCACCAGTAGGATCTATTTTATGTAAGACCATGAGTGGTTTCATAACTTTTACATTTTATCGCGGTTCGCGTCGATCAATACCATCTTACACGCGCAACGGGTCATTCCAAATTCGATAAGATAACCCTCCTGGCTGCTGCTGCTGCTGCTCAATATCTCGCAAAAAGACACCACTTGACCCAAAGCCATCTTTTCAAATCAAAGGCCCCTTCATCAAATCTCGCATTTATCTTTTCTTTACTTTTATTTTCCAGTCAATCACGTTCTTTACCACCAAAAGAGACCAAATTAATCAGGGCGTCCAGTTGGGTTGGCCAATAAACGCTTTTCGAGCTACAGGGCAAGTCGCCCCCCAAAAGTATCCATTTCCGGAAAAAGAAAATCCGTAATTTTTTTTCGAAAATCAAATATTAACACGTGCCACCGGGCACTTCAAAATCCCATTTAATTATTATGGGGAAAATTTCGAAAAATTGAACTAATATAGGGTGACCAAACGGATGATTTATCAGGACATGTCCTGATTTTCTATCGCTGTCCTGATTTTCTGATTTTTGGTGCTATGTCCTGATTTTTCATGCCCGAAAACGAAAATTCGCGAGTTTTATTGCGCGGTTTGTTCAATTTCAAAAGCTTGACATGTGTGGAATTTTACTAATGTTTACAAATGAAGGTAAAACATCGAATTGCTTTAAAATATTGAATGTTTTGAAAAGTATTAAAAATAATTAACGTATTGTACAGATTGTACTGAATGTTTTTTAAGAAATTTTGACTTCCAAAAAGTTATTTGAAGAATTTATGAACTCAGGGAATGAACATACAATTTTATTATTTTGTTGAAAATTTGTCTTTTTGGTAGAAAATTAATCTTTTCGGTCGAAAATTGAACTATTTGGTTCAAAAATCATTTTTTTTCTTGAAGATTCATTTTTATAGTTGAAATTAATTTTTTTGGTTATTAATGTAACTATTTTGTTTCAAATTCAACTTTTTTGATAGAATATTAATCTTTTTGGTGAAAAATTCATCTTTTTGATCAAAAATTTAACTATTTTTTAGTTGAAAATTTGTCTTTTTTACTTAAAATTAATCTTTTTTGTTAAAAATTCATCTTTTTGGTTAAAAAGTCACCTTTATTGGTAAAAAAGGTAAGTATTTGTTTGAAAATTCATGTCTTTTATTGAAAATTCGTCTTTTTGGTGGAAAATTAATTTTCTCAGTTAAAAACTTATCTTTCGATTTAAAATTCAACTATTTGGTTGTATATTGAACTCTTTTGTTGAAAATTTGTTTCTTTTTTGGTTTGAACTTAATTTTTTACCTTAAGATTTAACGATTTCATTTATGTTTGAAAATTAATAGTTTTAACTGAAAATTGATCTATTCTAGTTGACAATTCCACTTGTTGGTTTGAAATTCATGTATTTTGTTAAAAATTCGTCTTTCTAGTATAAAATTAAAATGCTTAATTCAAAATTTAACTATTTGAAAGAAAATTAACTTAAAAAAAAAAATGATTTTTTTGGGTTAAACATACAACTGTTTTGTAGACAATTTGCCTCAATGGCTTCCAAATTAAACAATTTTAAGGAAAATTCGTCTTTTTTTGTTAAAAAATTACCTATTTGTTTAAAAATTCATTCTTTCATCTTTTTGGTTTAATTTTTAACTATTTTATTCAAAAATAGTTTTTTTATAAATATTAATTTTTGGATGAAAATGTATCCTTTACAAGTGGAAAATTCAACTATTTGACAGATAATTCATTTTTTTCATAATTCGTCTTTTTTGGTAGAACATTATTCTTTTTGGTAGAAAATTCATTTTTTTTATTGAAAAGGCAACTTTTTATTTAAAATTTCATCTTGTTTTGGTGAAAAATTCAACTACTTGGTTGAAAGTTGAACTGCTTTACTAAAAATTCATTTTTTTCTCCTTCTTGGTTTAAAATATAACTGTTTTGTGTGGACATTGTTTTTTAAAATTATTATTAATTTTTTTATTTGAAAATTCAACTATTTGGCAGAAAATTTATGTGATTTGTGGAAAATTCATCGTTTTGGTTGAGGATTGAACTATTTTGTCAAAAATTCATTTTTTTTGTTGAATTAAACTGGTTGAAAAAATAAGGTTTCAATAGAAAAGTAATTTTGAAAAAAAAGTAAATCAATAAAAATTACTTTTGAATAGAAAAGTAATTTAGAAAAAAATTATTAAAAATAGTTTTTTGGTCGAAAATTTAACTGTTTTGTTAAAACTTGATCCCTTTGGATTGAAAATAAATCTTTTATGGTAAAAAAGTCGTCTTTTTCGTTCAAAATTACCTTTTTCGTTGAAAATTTAGTTTTTTTCGACAAAATCTTTCTGACTTGAAAATGTAACTATTTTTCTTAATTTATAGAAACAAAATTCATAAAGAGTGAAGCTGTCTCAAATAAAAATACAATTCTTTATTTAAGTTATCTGGTATCGATAGACAGCTTATTTTTATCCGTGCACTAAACCACAAATTATCATTTTTAATGTCAACTCGGATCATGAATAATTTGAGATTTACGACTTGCCTGGTAGAAAAAATCTTTACGACAAACTAGAAAACGTTTTATGAAAACCGCTTCTTCCTCGAAGATTTAATTTAAAAGAAAAACACACATTTTTTTCTGAATGTTTTAGTTTTTGATCTAATTTAGACATTGCAATTTTCATTTTAGACACTAGTGATTTTTTCCATCCTTTTTCGAATTCATTCGGAGAATTTGAAAGAAGTTCATAATTAACAAAGTGGCGATAATTTGTTTGAAAACATAAAAAGTCGATTTTCACAAAAAAACGACACTTATGTTTTTATTAACAATTTTTTGTAGCCTTCTACAAGGAAGGCATTCTGTGAGACTTATGCGGGCTAAACTAATTTTTTGGCCGTAAGAAGTTTTTGTTCATAAAATTTTGCAAGTCGCAAATTTTTTTATTTTTTGTAGAAATTTGTAATTTTCAATACAAAAAAATTCTCAACATCAAATAGCTTTTGCTAATCCTAATTTTTTTTTTATTTCTCAATTTTATTTTAAAATATATTTAAAATTATAAAAAATTAAACCGTTCTTTTAGGATCGTCATGTATTTTCCTTTTTTTCAGAAAATTGTTTTTTTCTAAGAAAAAAATGTGAAACAGTACAATTAGTTTTTGCAAATCAGAAATTTTCGTTATTTTTTAAAGAAATTTGTGGTTTTCTACAAAAAGCTATTAAAATTATGAGGATCTAAATCTTTATTTTGAAGTCGTAAATTTTCCTTTTATTCAGTAGAAAATTGTATTTATTCATAATTGTGTGAGAAAATTTATAATTAAAAAAAAGCTATGAAAAATTTGAAATAGTTTTTCAAATCATAAATTTTCTTTAATTTTTGTATAAATTCGTAGTTTTTGCACAGATCTATTAAAAATTATGAAAAACGAAACTTTTGACACAGACTTTCATGTTTTTTTCGTAAAAAAATGTATATATTCATAAATTCATAAATTTATAGGTTTTACTTGATTCAAAGCAATTTGTTTGATTGAAAAAATGGTTTTTGATCAAATGAAAAAAAAATTATGTTAAAGCAACGATTTCTTTCATTCAAGAATTTACAACAATGAAAAAATTAATTTTAGGCAATATTTGCATTTACAAAATTAATATTTTATAAATTAATATTTCAAACAAACAAATATTTTAATTTTAAATAAAAAATAGTCCAATTTAATAAAAAATATCACATTTTTACTAAAAGAGATGAATTTTCAACCAAGAAATATTTTACATTATTTAAGCCAAAAAGGCGAATTCTCTATAAAACAGTTGAATTTTCTACTCGCAATTATGAATTTTTAACTAAAAAGTTCATTTTTTATTCAGTTTTTTTTATTCATTTTACAAAACAGTTGACTTTTAAACAAAAATGCTGAATTTTCAAGCCGAGAAGATGACTTTTTACTACATTTGAATTTTGAACCAAAAAATATCTAATTTTTCAACAAAAAATCTAATTTTCAACTAAAGAGTTGAATTTTAAAGTGAACAAGATCCATTTTCAACCAAAAACGGAATAGTTAAACTTGCCGTTAAAGAAAATAGATTTTGAATAACAACAAAAACAAACGAATTTTTAACCAAAGAGATGGATTTTAAACTAATAAAATGAATTTTCAACAAAGTAGTTCAATTTTTAATTTTGTAGTTAAGTTTTTAATTAAGGAGATTAATTTCCTGAAAAAAACTACTTTTCAACAAAATAGTGAAATCTCAAGTCAATAAAATAAATTTTTAAGAAAAAAATTGAACTGGCAACTAAGTAGTTGAATTTAAGAAAAATTGAATTTAAACTGAATTTAAACTTTCAACCATGTAAATGAATTTTCAATCGAAAAGAATAATTTTCTACCAAAAAAGACGAATTAAAAAAAAAATACATCAATTCTTTACCAAATAATTGAACTTTCAAATAAAAACTATCACTTTTCATCAAAAAATGGAATATTTAAAATTTCAGTTAAAAAAATTAATTTTAAATTTAAAAAACTACTTTTCAACAAAATAGTGAACTCTCCAACCAATAAAATGAATTTTTGACAAAGTAGTTCAATTTGCAACCAAGTAGTCAAATTTAAAAAAAAACGAATTCTCAATTAATAATTTAATAGTTGAGTTTTCAACAAAAAACGTTCAATTTTCAGCCAAAAATGGATCACTAATTTTCATTCTTTAAAGCACTTTAAAAAATTTTTATTTACATTTATATTCAATAACCAAACTGTTGTACTTTCAACGAAAAACGATTAATTTTCAACTAATTCAACGTTAAATTTTCAGTTAAAAAAATAATTTTCAATAAAAACAGATTTTAAATTTGAATCAAAAACAGTTAAATGAAATTTAAAAAAATGATTTTTCAACCACATAGTTGAATTTTCAACCAAAAGAGACAAATTTTTAACCAAAAAATATCAAAATTCTACTAAAAGAAACGAATTTTCACCCAAGAAAGATTTCTCATTTTCTATCAAAGAGATGAATTTTCAACTAAAATAATGAATCTGCAGAAAAAAAATTTTAGCAAGATAGTTCCAGTTTTAATAAAGTATTTCAATTTTCAACCAAAAAGAGAAATTTTCAACCACGAAATAATTAATTTTCTACCATAAAAGACGAATTAAAAAAAAAATCATGTTTCAACTAAATATTTCAATTTTCAACTAAAATAGAACACCTTTCAACCAAAAATGGAATAGTTAACTTTGCATTTCAAAAAATTGATCTTTAACCAAAAAAAGGAATTTTTAATAAAATAGTTTAATTTTCAATCAAACAGTAGAATTGTTAACCGAAAGAGATGAATTCGGAATCGAAAATATTATAGCAGGATTTTAAATCTAAAATGATTGCCTTTCAACTAAAAATAGTTGGATTTTTTTATTGAATTCTATTAAGTCAGTTCGTATTTAAGAAAGAAAAAAAAACGAGAAAAGGTAGATTTTTTTGAAAACAGGAGAAAAAAGAAAAATTCTTTAAAAAGGGGGAAAAGAGGCGAATAAGTGAAAGAGTGTGATAAAGTCTGCATTTATAAATTAAAACTTTTTTTATTTTACTTGTAAAATAAAATCACCAATTTGCATTTTTTCAAGCATTCAAAAAAATGCTTAGTCACATTTATATTTTATGTGTATGACGTCACATTCTGCGTCACCCCCCCCCCCCCCCCC